>MU730428.1:40204-56674 GCA_026770625.1 Nicotiana glauca
CTATTGATGTTTCTAGGCGTTTAGAAGGTTGTCTATTAAAAGTAGGGGTTTCTACAGGTGGGTCAGGCGGGGCATTAGTTGGGTTATTAACAGGACTAGTAGGTGTATCATCTAAATCCGGTTGGGTTTCATCTCCATCCTCATTTTCCTCATTATTTTCTAAGATAGTTTCATTAGGATAAAGAGAATCCATAACTTCTTCATCTAATCGTTGACCTGGTGCAACATTATGGCAAAATTCACTATTCGAAAATTGAAAACAAGGGTTATCACTATCAAGAATAATAGGAGCAGCATGATGGGTAACGTGTCTGGGTTGGGGAGCCGGGGGAAGGTTAGTAGGTTGGCGATTACTTTCACCAATTTTAGCTTTTCCCTTACCACCAAACATTTTTTTCAAAGAAAATGCCATAGTCTAAAACACACAAAAATATATTCTTAAAAATTAAGAGTTGGAACGAGTTTACCGAATTGCCGAACAACTTCTTAAAAATTAAAAATCGTTGAAGACTTAAAGACTTCAATTCACCAACTTCACAATTTTTCACGAAATTTCAACAATAAAATAAGCAATTCTAGTAGAGAGATTGAGAGAGATTGAGAGATATTGATGAATTGGTGAGTAAAAATGAAAGAATTAGGGGGTATTTATAGTTGAGAAATGGAGAAAAGTGTAATTATATAAAGTTTGGGGGGCAAATGACTATTTTATAAAATACCAAACGGTCAAAAAATAACCCAAACGGCTACTTTTTAAATATGGTCGTTGGGCTGTTTTTTTTTAATTTTTTTTTAAAATTATAGCTGTTAGGCCCACTAGGCCCTTTGGGCCCGGACCAGGCCCGCCAGCCGGTCCCGGGCTAAACGGTCCCGGGCTCGTGGGCCTACCGTTGAAGACCAGCCCGCCTCGGGCTTTAAGAGACCGTTAGGACCGGCCCACCAGGCCCGTTAGGCCCGTTAGGACCGCGGGCCCGGTCCGGTCTAGTTCAGGCCCGGCTCACTGTGCAGCATTAAATGAGGCTAGAAAATAATAATAATAATTAGATTTTTGTTACCAATTAATTAACTCATTTCCTTCTAATTAATTAATTTAACCTCTAGGCAACAAGTAGACGTGCTTTGACTTTTTCATTCACAGGCTCGCTTCAGTAGCGTGATGTTTAATATTCGATAAATTAATTCATAAATTTCATACCATACCCATTAACTTTAGTTACTTCCTAAATCGTAAATTCTCTTGCGTAATGCAATAGTTGATATTTAATAAATTTCAAAATTAATATCCTCAAATGCAGTATTTTTTTCCAAAGTAATAACGTGCTAATAATCATCTTGCGTAGCCTTGTTGTGACAAAAGTAATAAATTTCGTCTTGATCATGCATTCGCTTGCGCCGTATAGTCACGACATCTTATTATTCCGAACATCCTTTAATAATTCTAATAATCAAGAAATAAAAGCGGATAAGTAAGATATGAAAGTCAAATAAAGCACAATTTGTCAAATAACTGTTTGTTCATAGAAAAAGATCAATTTTTTTTTAAACATAATTTATTTTTTCAAGTTCCCAAAATCTAGTTTATGGTAGTTTTTGGGTGAAATTATTTCTTCCACTAACAAAACTTTAAGTTTTTTTTTCAAATAAAATGCATGTCCAAACATAATTTTAACTTTCAAACATTATTTTTTAACACAACTATAAAAAAAAAAATTTCAAATTTCAACCAAATACATGTCCAAACACTAACTTAGATAATTTAAGTTTTCATAAACGAGAACCAGTCAATCAGAAGACATGAGTAAACTGAGCGCAAAGTGCAAACTACTGACATTGTTGCTTTTTCTAAACGTTTTTGGTTGTCTTCCAGTATAGAAACTAGCTTTAAAAAAGTGCTATTAAGTGTTGAAGATTTGGAAAATTTTATATCTTCAACTTTGTTGGATTCCAAAGATAGTCCAGTTAATCGCAAGCTGGAAACGTTTTTTAAGAATTATTGGCACCGAGATGATTCTTAACCAATGACATTTGTTGCCATAAGAATACTTTTCACAAATTTCATAGTTATGTGTAGCGTATGCACAATCTAGTTACCCAAAAGAAATTTACAGGTAATCAACAACAGCAACAACAACTCAGTATAACCCCATTTAGTGGGATCTGGGGAGGGTAGTGTGTATGCAAACCTTACCCCTACCCTGGGGTAGAGAGGCTGTTTCCAAATAGACCTCCGATATCCTTCCATCCAAGAACTTTCCACCTTGCTCTTGGGGAGACTCGAACTCACGACTTCTTAATTGGAAGTGTTTCGTACCCCTGTTACAAAAAATGAGATTCGTAATTTTTGTCCTAATATCCGCTGACAGTCTTAGAATTTTTAAGTCACCTTTATATGTTGCAGTAATTTTTTATTTTCGGCTAAAGAAAGGAATACTTCATTACTAAAAGAAAGACATATGATTTACTTATAATTACATAGAGGGAGAGAGCGCATAGCGATTGTCTTTATTGAAAGAATTTAATTACATAGCGAGAGAGTGCGCATGGTTCGTCCATATTTTGCTAGAGTGTCAGCCACATAATTGTCTTTCCGATATATGTGATTTATCGCGTCCCGTCCTACAACAGCAAGAAGAAAACTACAATCAGCTATAAGATGTGAGTATCGATGTTGTTGAGAAGTAAACAAATTGGAAAGAGATTATTTGTGAAAACAAGTTCCAACCCTACTAATAGGGCAAACAACTCAGCACGTAAGGCGGATGTTGTCTAATTTCCTGGAGTACAAATCCTACTTGTTCTTAAAGGCTGTTTATAGATACCTTTTGAGTGACTTGGTAGTGTAAATATTTATTTATATTATCAATAAATATAAGTTAAAAGTCCGAAAAATACAGCCAAGAAAGATAATATATAACGATTCTTGCTATTCCAAACCCCTGTAGTTATGCACATTTGCCGGTATCTTGATACTATATATATATATATATATATATATATATAGAGTATCAAGTGGAAAAGCTCCAAAAGGGAATACACATTATGAAAGAAATGGCTTTCAGTTCTCTATTAATCTCAATAGGATACCTTGAAATCTTTATAACAATCTTTTTCTTTCTTGTATTCTGGGCTATAGGAAATACCAAAAATGGCCTACCAAGAAATTATCCATTTCTGGGGATGTTCTTAGCCCTTCTTCTCCATATACACAGAATCCATGAAAAGATTACAGAAGTTCTTTCAAAAACTGGAGGTACTTTCTTGTTGAAAGGCCCTTGGTTTACTAATATGGACATGCTTGGCACAGTACATCCTGCAAATGTGCATTATATAATGAGTACAAATTCTTCAAATTTTCCAAAAGGGCCAGAATTCAAGAAGATTTTTGATGCTTTTGGTGATGGAATTTTTAATTCTGACTTTGGTTTATGGAAGAAACAAAGTAAATATGCCAAAGAACTGATGATTAATCAGAGATACCACAAATGTTTGATTAAAACCATTAACTACAAGGTCAAAGATGGTCTGATTCCGATTCTTGATTTCATGGCTAAAGAAGATAGAATTTTTGATTTGCAAGATATTTTCAAGAGGTTAACCTTTGACACAATATGTAAAGTAGTCACTGGCTTTGATCCTGGCTGCCTATCTCTCGAGTTCCCACATGTTCCTTTTGTGAAAGCTATGGAAGATATTGATTATGTTATAGTCATACGACATTTATTGCCGGAGAGTATTTGGAAGTTGCAAAAATGGCTTGGAGTTGGGCCAGAAAAGAAACTAAGCAATGCTGTGGAAGTTGTTGACCAAATTATAGAAAAGTTTATATTGATGAAACGTGAAGAGTTGAGCAATGGAGCAAAATCTAAGCAACAAGAAGATGGTTTTGACTTATTAACATTATGCATAGTTAATGATGGAGAATGGACAACAGGGTTGAAGTTTGATAATAAATTTTTGAGGGACACCATATTTAGCTTCTTGTTTGCAGGACGCGATGGAGTTAACTCCTGCCTTACTTGGTTCATTTGGCTGGTTTTCGCACACCCTGAGGTAGAAAAGAATATAAGAGAAGAACTTAAGACAATCATCCCTGTGGAAGAAGAGGAAAAATTGAAGCTTTTTACTGCGGAAGAGTTGAAAAAATTGGTTTATTTACATGCTGCATTGTGCGAAACAATGAGGTTGTATCCCGCTGTTCCATTCCAGCACAAGAGGCCACAGAAACCTGATATTCTCCCAAGTCATCACCATGTTCATCCCAAGATGAGAGTGATGTTTAATTTGTATGCGATGGGGAGGATGGAATTCATTTGGGGAAAGGATGCTTCGGAATTCAAGCCAGAGAGATGGATATCAGAGTGTGGAACGATAAAACATGAGCCATCTTACAAGTTTTTGACTTTTGGTACAGGACCAAGAAAATGCATAGGCATAGAAACGTCTTTCACTCAACTAAAAGTTATGGCCGCTGCTATCGTCCATAATTATGAGATTAAAATGGTGAAAGGTCATGATGTTTCCCCCAATTGCTCCATCATCCTCCACATGAAACATGGTTTTAAGGTTAGGGTTAAGAAGAGGTGGCCATAGTACTTTTATGTTGCTGGCTATAATGTTACTTGTATTCATGCTCAAATAATTGCAAGTATGCACTCATCTTCTTTTTGTTATTGTTTTAACTTTTTTCTTTTCTTTAGTTTTGTTCTTCTATTCATTTCTGTTTCCGATAGCTTAGAATAAAAATTGATGAATTCAGTTGCATTTGGTCATAAGTAATCCTTACTGATTTTAATCAGTCAATGTGCATTTATTTTCTCCTGATTTGATTATGGCTTCCATGTGATTGCTTCTTGTTATGTCTATATGTGTTATAATCGTTAAAGAAAGAAATGAGGATTGGGATTGAAGCGTAATTGTTGTTATTATTTTGCATTAAAACATATGGACAAAGTGATTAAACTTTATAAAAAAAAATTCATAAAGATAAGCTATCAAAGAGATTTGTCCAAATTGAGCTGTGCTTTTTATCACTAAGTTATCTGTTTGATAGGCTCATATTTTATGTTGACATTTTCTTTTCTTAATAACTTTACTCAATAGTGTCGAATCAAGAGAGAGAATTGTAGACAATAAATTTGTGTCGAGAAAATAGAATCAAGATCGAAAAATATCGCAATAATCGTAGTATTTTATTTCGAATATTTGAGTGTTACAGTCTCTATGATTCCTTTGATTCTACTTTTTAATATAAATTCAAGGGCCTTTTAGATCTTGAATTGTTCTTCGTTCTTGAGCTTAAACTTGATTTCTTGAACTTGATTGCTTGAAACTTGAAACTTGTGGAGAAATTTACAACGTTTGATCCACGAGCTCTCTCTTGCTTCTTGTTATAACTTGTGGTCCTTTTCTCGCTTATGAAGACCCATATTTATAATTTTGGAAGGGAGGAGTTGTGATAAGAACAAACTCATTCCAACCAATCAAATTGAAGTGTGACATGGCCGCACATGTCAGTTGCACAAGTGGCGCGATTTCATTGGCCTTTTAGTGTGACTTGGCATGCCTTGTCATTTTAATATGTGGCATAATCCTATTGGTTCTTTCGTTTGACTTGGCGCGCCACGTCATTTGACACATGGCACCGAATTGGCCCTCTAGGAAGATGACATCTTGGGCTTAATGAAATGGAGTTATCACTTTAGCCCAATTAAATGGGCTAGCCTAATAGATTAAGACTTATTTATTTAACTCATATGTATTGGAATTATATAATTAGTTCAATTATATTAGTCCACAATGTTTATTGGGCCATTTGCATCTATACTCGCTTTTTGTGTCACGTTTTAACTTGTGCCCGCTTTGCAAAAAAAATTGCAAGCGTACCTGTTTTTTCGCATAACTTCAGCATACGGGGCTGAAGTAGCAAAAACAATCACGCAAAACTTCAGCATTCTAGTAGACGGGCATGAAGTAGCAAGTGTGCTGAAGTTTTTGTTTATAATTGTTGAACTTAAGCATAGTAGCTAAAATTTTGTTCTTTATTTGCTAATTGCTAAAATTTTTATTTTTGTAACTTGCGAACTTCAGCTATAGAGCTGAAGTTTTTATTTTGTAACTGGCGAACTTCAGCTCTAGAGCTGAAGTTTTTATTTTTGTAACTGGCAAATTTCAGCTATAGAATGGAAGTTTTTATTTTTGTAACTGGCGAACTTCAGCTCTAGAGCTGAAGTTTTTGTTTTGTAACTGGCGACTAGAGCTGAAGTTTTTGTTTTTGTAACTGGCGAACTTCAGTTCTAGAGCTAAAGCTTTTATTTTGTAACTGACGAACTTCAACTCTAGAGCTGATGTTTTTGTTTTGTAATGTAACTATCGAACTTCAGCTCTAGAGCTGAAGTTATTTAGTTCATTTGTAAAACTTCAGCACTATATAAGCTGATATTTTTGAAAAAGCTTTATAACATACTAGATAAATTATCAGATTGCCAACAGTATCTAAATCATAAATTTTCGAAACAATAAACGTTAAAAGAACAGAATTATCATTGTCTACTAACTTAGTACGTGGAAATATTCATAAATTATTGTCTACTAACTTACGTAATTATTTATAATTTATTTTTAAATAATCTAATAAACATATTTATGGCAATCATCCCATAAACTGAAGTTTCATAGCAGCACCAACAGCAGCAGCAGCAGCAGAAGAAGAAGAAGAAGAAGAAGAAGAAGAAGAAGAAGAAGAAGAAGACGACGACGAAGGAAGAGAAGGAGGAGGAGAAAGGGAGCTGAAGTTATTTAAAAAGTGGGTACAAGTTAAAAGTTTTTAAAATAATGGGTATAGGTTAAATGGGGGCGACCAAATAGGGCGCCTCGTACAAATTTTACATATTTATTTGGGTCAATATATCTTGAATTTAAAATATAGTCCAAATTATTTTATAAATTTAATTTTAATAAAATTTATATGCCTACAAAAATATTTAACAAAACAGACCTGTTTCAGTCTAACTATTTGGCTATTTATAAACAAAAATTCAAAACATCAAATTGAATTAACTTAGAACGTACCGAATATATCCATATTATTGATCAATATACCCTGACAAAAGCACAACCTACCTAATAGAAGGAAAAATGGGTGTTAGAAAATAAATTTTTGTAGAAAAATAAACTAAAATCACAAGCAACTATTTAAAAAATAATTTTATTGATAAATATTGCGGGTTACAAAATTTTGCTTATCTCTTGATTCTTCCCTCCGATTTGTTTTCCGTAATTCGAGGGTCTTAGCAGCGTATTGCTCGAAATGTAGGATGTATTTGATGATCAAGAAGCATGTAGCAACACTCAATTTGGATCTTGAATATTGCTAGAACTTTGAGCAAGACATTTATCTTTGATCTCTTAATGAATATTCTAAGAGTTTTATAGAATTTCATTCGGATATCGTATATTTGATCTCTTTTTGCATATTCCGATAGTTTATGGAATTGATAAGATCATTTTTTAAGGACAAGTATATCCTTATTCATAGACATGAATTAGGATTTTGGTGGAGTAGTAACCAAAGAACTCTAATGGGCTCATCTGTAGAGGCCATAGTCCAAATTTTTTATGCACTAATTTGATAAATTTTGAATGTCTCTATAAATAATTAAAAAAAGGGAAACTACCAGCTATGTCCATTTAGAAGTAGTTCATTACAAAAATTGGCCAATTGATAAAATATTACTAATATTAGCCAAAATGGCCAATTAGCTATTTGTAGAAAAAATATTAAATTTTTACTTTCTTTTGAGTGGATGCCATTAGAATAGATTGGGTATATCTTAAGAAGCTTGAATCTCCGTTTTGGGTATCACATGTATATCCATGTATATCTGTGTGTGAGATACATGCGTGATATACCCATATCAATTGGCTAAAATATGACATAGCCATTTAACCAACTAGAGTTGACCAAGGATTTCATGCCTAAATACCCTTATCTCTCTTTGAATATTTTATATGTTTGGCATTTTACTAGCAGCATCTTAAAATTGTAACATTTCTAACTTTAAAATGTTATGCCATTTTATCTTAAACTTGGATATTATAGAGTTATCTTTTTGAAATGGTATATTAATTTAATGTCAAATTCAGGTAGGGAATGAGTTAAGAGCTGGGAAACCATACAAAGCCAAGTTAGCTGCAACAGTTGCATTAGCTTGTGCATTTGTGATAGGATTCATCAATGTTATATGGACAGTGATCTTCAGGGACAAATAGGGAGCCTTATTTACAAAAGATGACATGATTAGAGCACTTGTTGCAGCAGTGATGAACACTTACTCGACCAAACTGACTAGTAGTAGTACTATTGAAACAAAACCAATTTCTGGAGTTCCTAGAGTTTGGATGAATTAGTTTATTCTTGAAAGGACTAAGGCCTTCTTGCTCGGTACTATTTTACTTCTGATTCGTTTGACTCAGACACCAAAAATAATTATGTTAAAACAAGACAAGAGATTTTGGATGTAATTACCTTGTAAGGATCGGAGTTCCAATATTTAAGAAGATCCTTAAAGTGAGATTGTGGAATATCTACTGGCCTATTCTCCATTCGAAGCTCATCATTCTCATAGGTTGTGAAGTGACTCGTCTTCAATTGACTCTTATACTTTCTCCAAGTACTACAAACTGATTAAAAAACCCATGGTTTTGCCTCGTCAGGAATGTCATTTTTTTCCTACAAATTTAGTGCAATTGGGTTAGTGTGACAAATAAGAAATATCATCCATATTTATTGGACATTGGGAAATTCATACCTTGATATATTTCCACATATCACCTTTTGTGTCAAGTTTCCTCCAATTAAATACATTAAGAGGACAAAAAGTCCCACTCCTTGCCAATGTGCCGAGAAAGCTACCCAACTCTTTTACAACCTCTTTAGTAGGACCAACGGATTGATTATACTCTTAGAGTGATTATTTTACGCTCCTTTCTACCATGAACCCTTGGCATTTGAGTACGACCTCTTTTTCTTTTGGCGAGGAGGGGCCTGCAATAGTAAAAAATAAAGATAATCATTAATCACTATTTTTAGTTAAGTTTATGATTAAAATTTATATATATATATATTTGCCTTGTTCCTCAAATTGTTCAACTGCGTCATGAGTGGTAGAATCATCAGATCGTTCATGTACTCCCCGTGATGCAGGAGTGATGGAATCTATATTCCATTGTTGCACTTGTTCATGTACTCCTTGTATTGCTGAAGAGATGCAATTCTGTGGCATTTGCTGCACTTGTTCTTGCAATTGAAATCCACCTTCGGATTGTCGTTCTTCATTTGCATTTGACCTTAGAGCTTTCAAGGCAGTTTTTGTTGTCAATGACGAAATCTTTTGGTTTCGCAAAGATGAAGGTAATCCACCTTCTAATTGTCGTTCTTCATTTGCATTTGACCTTGTAGCTTGGAAGGTTCTTTTTGTTGTAAACGACGAAACCCTTTGAGTTCGCAAAGATACAAGTGATCCAGCTGGAATGCGGTTGGACATTTTCTTATTTTTGTTTGAGCACCCTTCTTGATTCATGACTATTCAAATATTTTTTTAGATTCTGAAAAGCAAACACAATATAGGTTAGCAAAAGCAGCAAACATAGTATATCATTTCTAAAATGCTGCTAGTCTATTAGAACATGTAACTTGAGCTACTGTTCCATTGGCGGATGTCCAAAATCAAAATACTAAAAAATCAGGTACCTGGCAAGTGATCAATGTGCAAAAGTATACTGAGTTATTGGCAGTCGATGAGGCTAAGGGAGATGAGAGGCAAGATGATCAGGCAATTAAAGATCTCGATGAGGAGTCAATTGCATAAAATTTTCTCAATGTTGCAAAGCAAGGAGATTTATCTCCTAGGACATTGAGCAGGTGAAATCTGCTGTCAAGGGAAGGAAAAAACAACAGAAAGAAACCTTCAAAGTTCCAGCAGGAGGAACTGTGACTATTGGTGACATAAAATGGAAATTCATGTTGCATTATGGAAGTGCACCCTTATGCAATTCTTTAATGTGACATCCCAGGAGTTACAACATAAAAAGAAGGCAACAAAAGAATGCAAGGAACTTCGAGAGACAAGCATGCAAAAGTGCAGGTTCATTCAAGATCAAGAAGATTGGATGTCAACTTTGCATGGCAATGCAGGTAGAAGCTCAGACAATATACATAAGGCAGCTTGACTTATGGATCGCATGGAGTATGAGAGATCAAGAAGGACATGAAGCAGGAATAATAGAAGAGAAGACACGTGCGACTGGATGCTGGAAGAACAAGGGACTACAACAACAAGTCATTCACATATGCGAGGTGCAGCAAAAAGCAGGAAGGAATGGGAAGATGTAGAAGTGGAAACAATCGCAATGGGCACCTTATGTTCACAGTTGATTCAACATTGGGAAACTGGTCGAATTTTGGATAAACAACAATGGCATAAAATATATAAGAATGAAGACATTGCATGGCTAGATGTTATATCTCAGTTGATTTATATGTTTAGGGTATATAATGTGCCTTCTGTATCTATAATATGAAGATATGGACATTTAAATACTTTGTACGTGCTATCAAATTTAACAGGAAGATATACACTGGCGCTTCTTCTTAATTAAGGAGGTAGTAGCAGTTAACAGCCAAACAAATTCATACATAGAGAGATGCATCTACTCTTTGTTAAACCTTTGGAAAAATGTAAATATGTTAGCAAGTCGTCCAATGAGCATCTTTGAAATGGTTGTCAAGAAATTGCCACAAACATACTATCAAGACAAAGAAAAGGAAGAACACTGAAAAATAGAGGAAATTTTAGCATGGATTTCATGATAATAAATTTACAAATAAGAAAGAAGAGGTTGTTACAACTTAATATTTTTTATCACAACCACAATTCATCTAATCAAATTCCACCCAAGAATCATTAATTTGACAGATTGAACATTTTCTATATCCACAAAAGAGAAAAAACTCTTGGACAAGATTTTCATCACTATTGTTGCACAATAGTTACACTTCCTAGATAAAAAAGCCACGATAGAAAATAAGTCGAAGGGTCATAATACCGTGTTTGATGCCTCATCAAGGAAGTAATCAGCAGCTATATGAATAGAAATTGAGGAGTGGAGGCCAGATATTAATTTATACAATATTTTTTTCTCTGGGCAAATCTCTCCAGATGGATCTGCAGAACGTATTACAGGTTAATAATGGAACTTCAGAAGCTGATGCAAAATGTATCAGAAATTTTTCCGTGGTCATGTAGAAGAAGCAAAACTATTCAGGCTTGGAAATTTGTTATTGAAATATTTTAGATTTCAAATATTAATCTAGCAACAAGGTCTGATTAAGGGACCTTTATCAGAATTTGAAGTTGGCAAAGCTGAAATCTTTCTAGATGCACTTTGTAATGAAAAGTAAAAAGTCGATTTCATGAAATTCCAAGACAACCATTCTTACACTCGTATCCAAAATGTTAAATCTTCCTCAAGAACCACAATTATAAAGAGCCATAACAGTAATGTAGGTGTGTTTTATTAATTGCTTCTCTTATATTTTAATTCATGACAAAATAGAAGTGTGCACATGCATCAATTGTGCTTCATTAGCTTGTGACAATTAAATTGCATAACCCAAAACTACTAAGAGCTAATATAGAGCAATTCCGCAACTGCTTCAGCAAAACAAGTACTCCCTCCAATTAAATGTGTTAGCAAGTCCTCCAACGAGCATCGTTGTCACCACACATAAGCTGTTCAACAAACAGCTTCTGTGCTAAGGTAAATTATGAGGTACTAACTATGTAATTCTGATATATACACCAGCATAATTACTTTACTAACTGTGTAATTCGTTTCCATGACTTTCGAATAGACTTCAAAATGACATTGCTAAAAGTGTAAGTTTACAGAGAGGAACATGCTTATAAAGAGAGTTATATGAAATACAAGAAAGTGTAAACACCTTTTTGTTTACACAAGATATGAATGCGCCTTCAGCAGGTCGCAAAATCACATTCATCCTCACAGCGCAAGAGACCCAATATCCTGTAATGTGTTATACCTTATGAACATATCATTACCCAATAGCCACTAATGTGCTTCTTCTTTTGATCTCTTGTAAGCATACCACAGGCACATCCGTAATTGCTGCCTTTAAATTATTCCTTTATTCTTCAGATCCTTCTAGTGAAACAAATGGAGTTTGGGACTTTGGGGGTTTGGGAGTTTTGAGTTAGCAATCGAGATTTGGGGATTTTTGATTAACAAATAGATTTGGGGATTTAGGACATGGGTTTGATAAACCTAAATGCAGATAAGATAAAGCAAATCACCAGCAAGGGGATTTGGGACGGTATTGCAAATGAAGGATTTGGGATGGTGATTTGACGAAGGTGAGAATTTTGCTGGAGATTTCAGAAAGGTGAGAACTGAGAATACGCGTTTGGAACATTTGCTAGCTGCCAGAGCTTGAGGAAGACGATACAGGTGTCGAACAAATTTAATTAAGTTATTATATTACCAAAATAAAATAAATAAGAAATAAAAAAAAAAGGATTATATTGGCGGATTTTACAAAATTCAGGGGGGAAAATGAGGAGGGAACAAAATATCCGTTCCGATATTACAAATATTTCCAAAATCTTTACTACAAATAGTGCTATTGAAACCGCTAAAATAACCGTTCCTATAAAGAAGACCTATCGTAACGGTTAACAGTCAACTGGAACGGTTTAGTATCTAAAGTGTACCGATTTCATCCAAATTCTATTGCAACGGTTGTAACCGTTACCATACATAGTCTATTGCAACGGTTTAATAACCGTTGCCAAGAAAACTGTTCCCGTAGACCTATTTTCCAGTAGTGTGCTTTTGGTGATGGAATTTTTAATTCTGACTTTGATTTATGGAAGAAACAAAGCAAATATGCCAAAGAACTGATGATTAATCAGAGATATCACAAGTGTTTGATAAAAACTATTGATGACAAGGTCAAAGATGGCCTGATTCCGATTCTTGAATTCATGGCTAAAGAAGATAGAATTTTTGATTTGCAAGATATTTTCAAGAGGTTGACCTTTGATACAATATGTAAAGTAGTCACTGGCTTTGATCCTGGCTGCCTATCTCTCGAGTTCCCACATGTTCCCTTTGTGAAAGCTATGGAAGATATTGATTAGGTTATAGTCATACGCCATTTATTGCCGGAGAGTATTTGGAAGCTGCAAAAATGGCTTGGAGTTGGGCCACAAAAGAAACTAAGTAAAGCAGTGGAAGTTGTTGACCAAATTATAGAAAAATTTATAGTGATGAAACATGAGGAATTGAGCAAAGGAGCAAAATCTAACCAACAAGAAGATGGTTTTGACTTATTAACATTATGCATGGTTAATGATGGAGAAAGGACAACATGGTTGAAGTTTGATAATAAATTTTTGAGGGATACAATATTTAGCTTCTTGTTTGCAGGACGCGATACAGTTAACTCCTGTCTTACTTGGTTTATTTGGTTGGTTTTCACATACCCCGAGGTTGAAAAAAATATAAGGGCAGAACTTAAGACAATCATCCCCGTGGAAGAAGCTGAAAAATGGAAGCTTTTTACAGCAGAAGATTTGAAAAATATGATTTATTTACATGCTGCATTGTGCGAAACAATGAGGTTGTTGTTGCGGAAGCCAAATGTATATAGTGTGAATAAGTCACAGCTACTATACCAAAAATTATGGCAGCCACCAAATAATAAATAAGACAATAAAGCAATAATAAAAGGAACACCAGAATTTACGAGGTTCGGCTAATTTTGCCTACTCCTCGGACACAACCAATATTTTATTTCACTCCAAAAATACAAGTGAAATAATACTAAAGAGAGAAGATACAAATGCCTTAAAAAGATAAGAAGGCAAATGAGAGGTGTGTTTAAATCCTAAACATTAGGCCTTCTTTTATAGGGGGAAAATCCCCCCCAAACTCAATAATCCACCGATGTGGGACTTTGGCATTTTGCCAAAATTCAACAAATCTCCACCTTGGCAAAATTTCACATCTTCAATTTTTTCTCAGTAACAAATTTTGGTTGTGTCTTCATTTTCAATCTTTAGTGTTCAACAATGTTGATCAAATCCAAACAATGTTGAAACTTGATCGCAGTCACCACCTTCAGCAGGATTCTCCGTAGTATGAATTTTCTTCATCGTGACTCCACCTTCTTCTATGATTTCTCGTACAAAATGATACCGAACATCAATGTGCTTCGTCCTTGCATGATAAACTTGGTTCTTCGCTAATTGAATAGCACTTTGACTATCACAAAAAATTGTGATACCTTTTTGTTCAACACCAAGTTCCTTTAGCAATCCTTGAAGCCATATTGCCTCCTTCGCAGCCTCTGTAATAGCCATGTGCTCTGCCTCTGTTGTAGACAACGCAACTGTTGACTGCAAAGTAGACTTCCAACTAACTGATGCCTTTGCAAAAGTAAACACATAACCAGTAGTTGATCTTCGTTTGTCCATATCACCCGCAAAATCTGAGTCACAATATCACACTACAAACTGATTGTCTTCCTGCTCAAAAACTAACCCGACATCTACAGTTTTATTAATATACCGTAGAATCTACTTCATAGCTTGCCAATGCTCCTTTCCTAGATTATGCATATATCTGCTAATAACTCCAACAACTTGTGAAATGTCAGGTCTTGTACAGACCATTGCATACATCAAGCTACCAACAACATTTGCGTATGGTACCTTTGACATATACACTCGTTCAGCTTCATCCTTTGGCGACATAGTAGTACTTAGCTTAAAATGGGGAGCAAGTGGAGTAATAACTGGCTTAGTCTTGTCATCTATGCCAAAACGTTGCAGTACTCTCTTNTCATCTCGAACTCCTTCTTCATTTGAATCTTTAATTTATCAATTTCTTCCTAATTCTTGGAAGCTATCAACATATCATCAACATATAGAAGAAGATATATAAAGGAACCATCTTTAAGCTTGCGCAAATACACACAATGATTGTATTTGCTCCTCTTGTACCCTTGCTACAACATAAACTTGTCAAATTGCTTGTACCATTGTCTAGAAGATTGTTTCAATCCGTACAATGATTTTTCAAGTTTGCACACCATATTTTCCTTTCCAGCAACTTTGAATCCTTCTGGCTGAGTCATATAAATTTCCTCCTCCAAGTTTCCATGTAAAAACGCAGTTTTTACATCCATCTGAACTAGTTCCAAATCCAATTGTGCTACCAAAGCCAACATAATTCTAATGGAGGAATGTTTTACAACTGGAGAAAACACTTCATTGTAATCAATTCCTTCCTTTTGAGCATATCCTTTGGCCACCAATCTTGCTTTGTAGCGGACATCTTCTTGGTTAGGAAATCCTTCTTTCTTTGCAAATACCCATTTGCACCCAATTGCTTTCTTTCCCTTCGGGAGATTGGCCAATCTCCATGTATGATTCTGATGAAGGGACTGTATTTCATCATTCATGGCAATCCTCCACTTATCTTCTTCTGAACTTTGGACTGCGTCTTTATAAGTGGTAGGAACATCATCAGCTGCAATTGCGGTTGCACAAGCAACTGTCTCTATGAGACGAACAGGTTTCGTTATTGTCCTTTTTGGCCTGCTGGGTGCTATTGATTCAAGTTGTTGTTGAGGTTCCTGAGTTGGAATCTCCTCTACTGGCTCTCCTTCCAGAGGATAATCTTCATTTGTTTCCTCCTCTGCTTCTTGTGTAGGAAAAATAAATTTTCCCTCAAACTCCACCTGCTTAGAAGCACCATCATCTTGTTTGGTATCTTCATTTGTTACCTTGTTTACCATAGCAGATTCATCGAAGGTAACATCCCTGCTGAATATTACTTTCTTTGTCATAGGACACCATAAGCGATATCCTTTGACCCCAGAAGTAATTCCCATAAATGTAGCCTTCTTTTCCCTTGGATCCAATTTTGACTCTGTTACATGATAATATGCAGTTGATCCAAACACGTGCAAAGAGTCATAATCGACAGCAGGTTTTCCATACCATTTTTCAAATGGTGTCTTGCCATCAATAGCAGTAGATGGTAGACGATTAATGAGGTGGCATGCATATGTAATTGCCTCAGCCCAAAATTCTTTGCCCAAGCCAGCGTTGGACAACATACATCGTACCTTCTCCAGCAAGGTCCGGTTCATACGTTCTGCCACTCCATTCTGTTGTGGTGTATGTCTGACAGTGAAGTGTCAGACGATGCCATCATTTTCACAGACCTTATTGAAATGATCATTTTTGTATTCACCTCCATTGTCTGTGCGAATACACTTGATCATCCTGCCTGTTTGATTCTCCACTATCGTCTTCCATTTGAGAAAAATTCCCAACACTTCATCTTTGCTCTTCATTGTATACACCCATACTCTTTGGGAAA
>MU730428.1:63919-87442 GCA_026770625.1 Nicotiana glauca
CAACCACAGAGCATACTCAGACAGAACCTTGACTTAGCTACCAAGATAAATCTTTTCTGATGTGGAAGATCAGACTACGCTGCAACCACAGAGCATACTTAAACAGTACCTTGGCTCTGATACCAATTGTTGCGGAAGCCAAATGTATATAGTGTGAATGAGTTACAGCTACTATACCAAAAATTATGGCAGCCACCAAATAATAAATAAGACAATAAAGCAATAATAAAAGAAATACTAGAATTTACGAGGTTCGGCTAATTTTGCCTACTCCTCGGACAAAACCAATATTTTATTTCATTCCAAAAATACAAGTGAAATAATACTAAAGAGAGAAGATACAAATGCCTTAAAAAGATAAGAAGCCAAATGAGAGGTATGTTTAAATCCTAAACATTAGGCCTTCATTTATAGGGGAAAAATCCCCCCAAACTCAATAACCCACCGATGTGGGACTTTGGCATTTTGCCAAACTTCAACAGTTGTATCCCGCTGTTCCATTCCAGCACAAGTGGCCACAGAAACCTGATATTCTCCCAAGTCATTACCATGTTCATCCCAAGATAAGAGTGATGTTTAATTTGTATGCGATGGGGAGGATGGAATTCATTTTGGGAAAGGATGCTTCGGAATTCAAGCCAGAGAGAAGGATATCAGAGCGTGGAATGATAAAGCATGAGGCATCTTACAAGTTTTTGACTTTTGGTGTAGGACCAAGAAAATGCATAGGGATAGAAACATCTTTCACTCAATTAAAAGTTATGGCCGCTGCTACCATCCATAATTACGAGATTGAAATAGTAAAAGATCATGATGTTTCCCCTAATTGCTCCATTATCCTCCACATGAAACATGGTTTTAAGGTTAGAGTTAAAAAGAGGTGGGCATAGTACTCGTATGTTGCCCCCAGGCAATAATGTTACTTGTATTCATGTTAACAATTATCATGGAGTACAACTCGTTGACTTGTTTATCACAACACCATGAGATCCCAATTAAAGCTGCTTGAGCTTCACTAAATTGTTGGTGTAGAATTTGGTGGGATATACAAAAGCCATAATCATGTCCCCATTTCTGTTTCAAAAAATTCCCCCAGTTCCTGCCTTTTTTTGAGATTTCATATAGTTGCCATCTGTTTTGAGTTTTCACGAATTACTAGTCGGACTTTTCCAGTTCACCATGATACTAGTAATTCTTGGTTTGTAAGTTTTTTCTATAGAGCAAACATCTTTCCAGTTCCAGGTGTGCTCCAAGAATAACATACCTAGTAAAATCCCACTAGTGCTCCATTTTGCTGAATTTCTTTTCCGTACGTTATAACCTTTTCCTGAAATAGAAAATGGCGATAAATGAGATATTTGTGTTTGCTCATACTTGCTCTTGCACTTTGCTTTCCATATTTCGCAACATAAAATGCTAGGGGTGATGTGGAGAAGATACTTGTTAGGTATTAGCCGCGATTTTTAAATTCGTAGCGAAAATTTCGTAGATATAAAAACATTGTGTTGTAGTGGTGGACATAGTTTTTAGCTGGTGCCTTCCACCACTGCCAAAAGAAATTTATGACATTATCTCCGGTAAACATAATCCCTAGCGGAGTAGAGATTTTCCTCCAGGCCTGTTTGGCGCAGAGGTGGAGCTACCCTTGTTCGAGGGGTGTCAACTGACACCCCTTCGCCCAAAAATAAAACTGTGTAGGTAGGTATTTTTTTATTAAAAATTGAATATATACAAGGGATTGACAACCCTCGACACAAAACAAATTCCCAGTGCAATGGTCAAGGGGTGTCAAAAGTTACTGAAGGTTGTAAGTCCCATTCCCTATTGTAGCATAATTTCTTTTGATTTTGACACCCCTTTATATAAATCCTGACTCCGCCACTGGTTTGGCGGTGTTGAAGAGCTGCAAATATATGTATAGGACCCATAATAAAGGAAAGAAACGAAAAGGAGATGATTGCCGAAACTTACGGCTTAGGCGGTGGAAAAACCAATTCTTTTAAAGTTGGTTTTCTGATTGAAATTCCAATCTTTGATTGGTTAGAGGTGCGGTTGCTTCTCCTATAAATAGAAGTTTTTATTTTCATCTCAAATACACCCAAATAACGAGAGAAGCAGAACGCAGTGAGAGTAATCCATAGATTGTTGTCTGTGAGATAACTAGTGAGTGGTAATAATATTGTAGTGGGGTGTTTTAAATAAAGAGTGTTATTTCCTTTAAAGTTATAGTAGTCTCTTGACATTACTGATTTGTAATATTATAGTGGTAATATTGCTCCGCTCGGGTATTGCATTTTACCCCAATAAAATATTTGGTATCATTATTACTCTCTTGTGTTATTATTATTTGCTATGGATATTATTCCTGGGAGGGATTATTATTTTTTCCAACAACGTGGTATCAGAGCCATGGCAAATAATGGTCCGCTATCTTTTCAGTACCCCTGTCTCACAAAAGATAATTATGAGAAATGGTGCCTACTTATGAAAGTCATTCTTGGCTCTCAAGATGTATGGGAAATCGTAGACAGAGGGTATGCAAACCCCGATAATGAGGAAGCTCTGCCTCAAAATAAAAAAAAGGTCTTGGTAAATACAAGGAAGAAGGATCAACAAGCCCTCACACTCATCCACCAGTATTTGGATGATGCCATGTTTGAGAAGGTGGCAGATGCTACCACCTCAAAGGAAGCTTGGGGGATTTTACAAAATTCTCTTCAAGGAGTTGACAAAGTTAAAAAGGTCAAACTTCAAACTCTAAGGGCTGATTTTGAAGTTTTAAAAATGAAAGAATCCAAAAGCATCTCGGATTATTTTCCAAAAGTGAAGGCTGTTGTAAATCAACTAAGAAGATACGGGGAGGACATAGAAGATGTCCGTGTGGTATAAAAGATCCTTCGCACTTTAACACATAAATTTGACTTTGTGGGGTGTGCTACTGAGGAGTATAAAGAGTTAGACTCTATGATGGTGGAGCAATTGGAAGGTTATTTACAGGCCCATGAAGAAAAGATCAAAAGCAAACAAGAAGTTCCATTGGAGAAACTTCTTAAAACTCAGGCATCCTTCAAGTATTGTGGAGGTGAAATAAGCTATCGAGGAAACGGAAGAGGACGAGGCCGAGAAGGTCATGGAAGAGGAAGAAGTAATGGTAAGAAATTCAACAATGAAGTTAAAATCCACCAAACATTCAGAGGTCGTGGTCGTGGACAAAGAGGAGGAAGGGGATGTGGCTACTACCAAGAAAATAATGGACAAAGGTATGAAAAATAAAAAATTATAATAAATTTGGCCATTACTCTTGGGAATGTCGTAGAAATGTTGAAGAAAAAGCTAACCTTGTTGAGGACAAGAAAGAAGAAAATGAGTCAACATTGTTGATGGCACTCAAGGAAGAAGACAGAGATGATTGCAGCTCATGGTATTTGGACAATCGAGCAAGCAATCATATGTGTGGATGCAAAGAGAAGTTTGTGTAGATCAATAAAACTGTGAGAGGTAATGTGACCTTTGGAGATTCCTCAAAGGTTCAAATCGAAGGGATAGGTACGATTCTGATCTCCTGTAAAGATGATAGTCACAAATTAATTCAAGATGTTTATTATGTACCAAAATTAAAAAGGTAATATTTTAAGTTTGGGCAAACTTCTTGAAAAGGAATATGACATCCACATGAAAAATATGCATTTTTGGCTTAGAGATTTAAGTGGAATTCCAATTGCTAAAGTGCATATGGCAAAGAATAGATTGTTTTCTCTGAATATTAAAACAATTGATGCAAAGTGTTTGAAGGCTAATGTGCAAGATGAATCATGGTATTGGCACATGCGATTTGGGCACTTAAATTTTGAAGCGCTCAAATCAATGGGAGAAAAGAACATGGTGCATGGGATACTATCAATCAACCATCCCAATAAATTGTGTGAAGCTTGTCTTCTTGGAAAACATGCAAGGAGGAGTTTTCCAAAGAAGGCCATGTCAAGATCAACCAAGCCGCTCCAGCTTGTTCATACCAATGGGTGTGGACCAATCAATCCACCTTCTTTTGGTAAAAGAGAATACTTTCTACTTTTCATTGATGACTTTAGTAGAAAGACTTGGGTTAATTTCTTGAACCAAAAATTTGAAGATTTTGCTGCTTTTAAAATTTTTTAAAATACTCGTAGAGAAAAAAAGTGGCTATGAAATTAATGCTTTAAGGTCCGATAGAGGAGACGAATTCACTTCAAATGAATTTAATGACTTTTGTCAGTCTCGTGGAATTCGTCACCCTTTAACAGTACCTTATTCACATCAATAAAATGGTGTTGTAGAGAGAAAGAATCGAACGATTCTTAATATGGCTAGATGTATGTTGAAATCTAAAAGTATGCCCAAGGAATTTTGGGCCGAAGCTGTTTCTTGTGCAGTTTATTTGAACAACAGGTCTCCAACAAGGACTGTTAAAGATCAAACCCCTAAAGAAGCATAGAGTGGAAGAAAACCAAGTGTCAAGCACTTGAGAATCTTTGGGAGCATAGCCTATGCTCATGTGCCACATCAAGGGAGAGCAAAGCTTGACGATCAAAGTGTCAAACATGTGTTTGTTGGCTATGATACGAGTTCAAAAGGCTACAAGCTATACAATCCAAGCAGCGGCAAGGTGGTGGTAAGTCGTGATGTTGAGTTTGATGAAGAATTGGCATGGGATTGGGAATCTCAAGAAGAAACTTCATATGATTTTTCTTCCATACTTTGGTGATGTAGAACAACTAGAGACCGTGGAACTTGTGCAGGATACAACTCCACCTCCCTCTCCAACCAATGTTGCATCTCCCTCTTCTCAAGAAAGTTCAAATGAACAGCCGCAAAGGACAAGGAGTATTCAAGAACTCTATGATGACACAGAAGAAGTTACTAATTTTGATTTTTTATGTTGTCTCTTTGCTGACAGTGAACCAATGAACTTTGATGAAGCTGTTACAAACAAAAAATGGAAACAAGTCATGGAGCAGGAGATTGAGTCAATAGAGAAGAACAACACTTGGGAGTTAACAACTCTTCCCAAGGGTCATCGAGCAATTGGAGTGAAATGGATATACAAAATAAAGAAGAATATTGATGGAGGTGTGGAGAAATACAATGCATGACTTGTGGCTAAAGTCTACAAGCAAAGGCAAGGCATTGACTATGAAGAAGCCTATGCACCTGTTGCTCGCATGGAGACGATTCATTTTCTGATCTCTTTGGTGGCGCAAATGAAGTGAAAGATCCATCAACTAGATGTTAAGTCAGCCTTTTTGAACGGTCATCTTGAAGAAGAAGTCTATGTTGAACAACCATTGGACTTCGTGGTAAAAAATTATAAAGATAAAGTGTTGTGGTTGAAGAAAACTTTATATGGATTAAAGCAAACCCCAAGAGCATGGAATAGTTGCATCGATAAGTATTTTCAAGACAATGGGTTTACTCGTTGTCTCCATGAATATGCTCTTTACCTTAAGGTTCATACTAATGGAGATATCTTACTTGTTTGTCTTTATGTTGATAATCTTATTTTCACGGGCAATAACTCAAGTTTGTTTGAAGCTTTTAAGAAAGATATGTCCCATGAGTTTGAGATGACAGACGTAGGGCTCATGTCGTACTACCTGGGCCTAGACGTGAGGCAGATGGAGGATGAAATTTTTATCTCTCAAGAAAGCTATACAAAAGAGATATTGAAGAAGTTCAACATGCTCAATTGCAACCCCGTGAACACACCGATGGAAAGTGGGACGAAATTATCCAAGTTTGATGAAGGAGAAAAAGTGGATTCCACATTTTTCAAAAGACTTGTGGGAAGTTTGAGGTACTTGACTTATACCCGGCCAGATATACTCTTTGCAATTGGACTAGTAAGCCGCTTCATGGAAAATCCTACCTCCACTCATTTGAAAGTCACTAGAAGAATTCTTTGTTACCTTTTACGATTGACTTTGGGTTATTTTATTCTTCTTCTAATGATTTCAACCTTGTGATATATTGTGATAGTAATTATGCAGGAGATATTGATGATAGAAAAGTACAACTGGTTTTGTATTTTTGTTGGGTGATTCTGTTATTTCTTGGAGTTCAAAGAAATAATCAATTGTTACCCTCTCGACTTGTGAAACTGAATATATAGCAACAACATCATGTACCAGCCATGCTATCTGGCTGAGAAGATTATTAGAAGAGCTCAATTTGCCATATAGTGAAGCTACAGAGATTTGTATTGACAACAAATCCACACAGGCACTCGCCAAAAATCCAGTGTATCATGATCGAAGCATGCATATAGATACAAGGTATCACTTCATCAGAAAGTGTGTTGCCAAGAAGGAAGTCGAGCTCAAATATGTGAAGTCTCATGATCAAGATGTAGACATTTTTACAAAGCCTCTCAAATTTGAAGATTTTCGAAGATTGAGATCAAGACTTGGAATGAAGAAAAAAAATCAAAATTAAGGGAGAGATTTGTAGGACCCATAATAAAGAAAATAAAGAAAAGAAACAAAAAGGAGATGATTGCTGAAACTTACAGCTTAGGCGGTGCAAAATCCAATTTTTCTAAAGTTAGTTTTCTGATTGAAGATTCCAATCTTTGATTGATTAGAGGTGTGGTGGCTTCTCCTATAAATAGAAGGGTTTATTTTCATCTCAAATACACACAAATAATGAGAGAAGCAGAAAGCAGTGAGAGTAATCCACAGATTGTTGTATGTGAGATAACTAGTGAGTGGTAGTAATATTGTAATGAGGTGTTTTAAATAAAGAGTGTTATTTCTTTCAAAGTTATAGTAGTCTCTTGACACTACTGAGTTGTAATATTATAGTGGTAATATTTTTCCGCTCGAATATTGTATTTTACCCCGATAAAATATTTGGTGTCATTATTACTCTCTTATGTTATTATTATTTGCTGTGGATATTATTCCTGGGAGGGATTATTATTTTTTCCAACAATATGAAAAGTCTAGGACTGTAGGATATGATTAATAATAATAGCTTTCTCTCCTGGAGATAAAAACCCGTCTTGCCAACCTGCTGTTTTGTTAACGATCTCTTTGGATATATATGCAAATTAAAATAGCAGATCTTCTTCCTGCCTGAGTAGTGGGATGACCAAGATAAGTGAAAGGGAATGGTGAGTTTTTGCGGATAGTTCAAAGCCCTTGTGAGTGTTTCTGCCGCAAGAATAAAAAGAGCCGATGAGAGAAAATTACCTTGCTTAGGACCTCTCGTAGACTTGAAGAAACCAAATCTAGTTCCATTGATGATTAAATAGTACCACTTATTGGCGATAAGTCTGCGGATCATCCCAATAAACCCTTCAGAGAAACCAAAGTTCCTTAGGACAGAAGTAAGAAAGGTCCAGGACATGTTATCGTAAGCTTTAGATATGTCCAATTTGATGACCACATTTCCATTATTGTTTTTGGATCTAATTCCTTAAATGATTTCTTGAATCTGAAGAATATTTTCAGTAATCAATCTTCTTTTGACAAATCCTGACTGATTGTCAGGAATACGTTTTGGAACTAAAGAGTTCAGTCTTATGGCCAAGATCTTGGAGAGGATCTTATATATTAGAAAAACTACAAAGGCTAATCAGCCAGAGTTGTGAAAAACTATCAGGAGATATGACTTTAGGAATGAGATCAAGGCAAGTATGTGTGAAGTACTTGCTAAGATTAGCACCCTGAAAGAAAGAGGTGATCAATTCAATAACATCCTTTTTATTATAATCCATATAACCTGCTAAAAGTGGTCATTAAAATCGTCTGGACCTGCAGAGCTGCTAAGGTCCATAGAAAATATAGCATCTTTAATATCTTCTTCCTCAAGCATTTTTTTCATCAGATGGTTGTCTTCATCAGTAATGAGGCTCTCACAGTATCTAAAAAGCGGCATATTGGATTCAGAAGTTTTCTTAGAGAACATATGGCTTAAGTAATCTACTGCTGTCTCAGAAATTTCTTGAGTACCCTCCAACCATTGATCTTTTTTGTTCTTGATCCTGTAGATTTGTGTTCTTCTCCCTCCTCTCCCTGATGACACTATAAAAGTACTTAGAATTAGTATTACATTCTTCTGCCCATTTGACCCTAGCTTTCTGCCTAATAATAGAATCTTCCTTCTTAAGACATCTCATGTACTATGCCTATGTCTTGTATAGCCTTTCTCTATTTTGATGAGAATTGTTGACTTCATAGATGGCCTCGCACTTGTTGATTTCATTCTCCAGTTATTTTACCTTTTCAAAAACATCACCTGTGTTTTCCGGTGACCATTTGTTGAGTTCTTTAGCCAGATTTTAAACTTTTGGTGAAGGGTCCACATAGGATTTCCTTCAATTTCCATGTCCTAAATAGTTTTGACAAGAGGAATGAATCTCCTTGTTCAGTCCAGAAATTGCGAAATCTGAAATATTTCATCATTTGATTATTATCCTTAGCGCATGACAGAAGAAGCAAATTATGATCAGACCTTGTTTTAGAGAAATGATCAGACCATTCATCATTGTGCATAATTTTGTCCAATCTCATATTGATTCTATTCTTCTTACCTCTACCATTACACCATGTTAAGATATTAACAATAAAGCCTGGATCAGTCATTCCACAATTTTTCGTGCGGGTAGTAAAATCAGACCTTTGCTTAGTCTAAAGGGAACACCACCTTTCTTCTCCTCTGAGGCCATGATAGAATTAAAATCCCCTCCAATCGCCCAAGGACCATCAATAATGGAGTTTAGATCCATCAACTTGTTTTATAGGTACACTCTTGTAACACTCTGTAAATCCGGACTAGGTGTGGACTTGTTAAATAAGCATTAATGTGACATCTTAGACATATAAAATCCTAAAGGAATGAGTATGGGTGGAAATAATTATTTCAAAATCAAGATGGACAGTGATGTGCATAAATTTCGATAAAATAGAATAAGTTTATAGAAGGTCTGTCTTTCAGCCAGATTTTATGAAATTCTGTTAGGATTTTGAGAAAGCTCAAAGCACAAAAGTTGTGATCTTTGAAATAACATTTCAATGATATATTATGGAGTCCGAACGGACCTCTGTGCAAAACGTTATGCGTATTTTACTGGACAATGCGCAGTTTGCGCACCTAGATGGTCCCCTACGCGACCGCGCACTTGTGGTAGTGCTACTGCTTTGATGCACGTTCAAGTGCACAGTTACGCTCTCATCTGCATTGGGGCATACCAAGAAGCCGTGTAATAAGCCCTACCTCGTCTCCCACACACCAAACCACAAAACTTGCTCTAGAAAGGGGAGCTTTCAAGAACCTAAGTCCTCAAAGGTCCCTCCACCATCCAAGGTGAGTTCTAATGGTAATTCTAAGTTAATTTCAATTCTCCAATACCTTATTAACATGGGTAAACATTTTTTAAATCATTAGATATTCGATTGGGACATCATTGTTGAGAGAAAAAATCCTAGAACTCGAATTCAAGAGGATTGAATGTCAAAATGAAATGTCTGTATACTCTAATTATATGTAGCATTGGATTAATGATTATAAATTCTAAGTTCATGAGATATGAGTTGAAGGATTTGTTAGAAAAGCACAAATGATTATAGGCTTGGGTTGTTGATTATTGATTATTGGTTAAGGGTGTTATTTATCTTATGGGTGAAGAAGAATGATATTGATTATAAGAAATTCAAGATTTTAGAATTTATCTAGGAGCAAGAGAATAGGTTTTTGGGTGTAGAAACACCATTAATGAGGGATATTAGTCTTTACGCCCATAAGGTGTTTCATAAAATGTCTAAGTGACCAAAACATGAGTATTATCGATAATATGGAATCTCTTTGACTTGCATTGATATGGATTAAAGTTGAAAGGGTTGGCAAACATAATTATGCTCAAGAGCGGGAAGATTAGGTATGTGATACTAACGCTCTATATTTGGGAATGTTTATGATTCTTCCTTCACTATGTTTCTTTTACAACGTTACTAATTGCCTCAGAACTATAGTTAAGCCTAGTTCTTTGAATAGTTCTAAAACTTCTATTCTGTAGCTTCATAACTCGTTCATGAATTTCATTCTGAATGTTGTGAGCTTAGTGCATAATCAATATAGAATTTTGTTTGATGCCCATGACTCTCAGTCTATATTACTCAGTATGTCATAAACGATTAAAATTTCAATTTTCATAATCAGTTCAAGAATACATGTCTTAGTCTAGTCCTATTCAGTATTCCAGTATCACGCAAATCAATATGATTCAGTATTTCAGCATCACATATTGCAGTATGATTCTTAGTTCATGAATTTAAATCTCTGATTGTTGAACACATGTATTTGGGCATGAGGTCGTAGTTTATGCTTGATGCATGTTTGGGTCTGAGACCGTAGTTTATGCTTTTTGTATGTTTGGGCTTGAGGCCGTAGTTTAGGCTTTATGTATGCTTGGGCCTGAGGCCGTAGTTTATGCTTTATGCATTTTTGGCATGAAGCCGTAGCTTGTGCACATATATATTGGGCCCGAGGCCGTAGTTTATTCAGATAAACAGGTGGTTCATCATTCAGAAGAGGGAGTATATATATCCTTACTTTCTTTGTTCAGTTCAGTTATCAGTTATTATTTCAGTTATCAATTTCATTTATCAGATATTAGTTATCACTTATCAATTCAGTTTCAGTTCATTATTTACAGTTCTTTCTTTCAGTTGCTTTACATACCAGTGCAATTCAAATATACTGACGCCCCTTTTATCCGGGGCCTACATCTCACGATATAGGTAACGCTTTACATGTTGATGATTCAGAGAGCTAGAATTCTCGTACCAATTATTTGGTGAGCCCAGTTCTTTTTGGCATTATCATTACTTTACAGTCTTTCAGTATTTACAGACAATCATTATTTTCAGTACTTCATTCGAGACTTCATAGACTAGAATCAGTTAGATAGAGTTACAAGCTTTTCATGTTAAGAAATGTTGTCTACAGAAATATTTTAGACATGTATTGGTGTTTTCGCACTTGATTTATATCATTCAAACTTCCATTATATCAGTATGTATTAGTTTATCTTCCATTCAGTATGTTATGATATTTTATGTTGATTAAACAAGTTTTGCTCGGTCACATATTGTCAGGCACCGAGTATCGTGTTATGTCCAGACCCAGGTTCGGAGCGTAACAACATAACTATTTTAGCTTCCATTGATCTAGCATAGACTGTAGCAATCCAGAATGGATCCGAATTTCCCAACAAACTACATTTAAGGGTGATTTGTTGTCTACTTTTGGAGATGACTGAACAATTCATAGTAGAGTTCCAAAAACACCAGACCTTACTATGGGAATTAGCAATAGCATGGTCATACCCCAGATCTCTTCAAAATCTGTCAATTTTGTTACTTTTCAAGAAAGGCTCCTGATGTCCCACAAAACCGTGGTAACTGGATCTGTAGGTTCCTTAGGTCTAAGTGTAAGGGTTTCACTTAGACTGTGTGCCACTTCTTTCTTGTCCGACTCATTGCATGCCTTCAAGAAAACTTTCTACTACTTCATCTGAAGAGTCTTTTGCAATATGTTCCTCACTAGTATCATAACAATATTCATTATCTGAGTTATGCTGCAAATCTAGACCATGTATCTCCTGGCTTACAGCTGGAATTACCTGCACAGGTCCTAGATCCACTATAATCTGACCTCATTTGGCTTGCTTACAAGTTGTGTCTGCTATGAAAGGGATCCTCATCTCTTTATTGGAACTCTTACCACTGTATGTTCCTTTTTGTCATTCCCAGCTTCTTGAGATACTTCAGCAGAATTAAGTGTATTCTCCTTTTGTAATCCTCTTTGCTTTTTTGTTTTTATTTTTATATTTCTTGTTTCTTTACCCATCTCTTCCTGCTCCATTGTTTCTTTTATTCTATTCTCATAAGACTGCTAGCTTTTTACTTTACTCATATCATGTTCTTTACTTTCAGAAAAGATGTTGTCTTTTTTTTTTGTTGTTTTCTTTTCTTTTTCTTCTTGTTCTTCTTGATTGACATCATAGTTCTTTCCAGTCGTGCTTCATCAGTAGTTGTCTGCATTTTGTTTGTACCTTCTTCATTCCTCTTTTCCTTGTCAATATTGTCATGGATTGATTCCTTCTCTTTTCCTTTGCTCTTGTCTATCATGATTTTTGGGGATATAAACTTATCTTTGGATTTCTTAATTTTTTTGCTCTTTGACTTGGGTGAACTCATCCTCATCTTGAATGTCATTCTTTATTTGAGATGTGTTAGTTTTGCCTTTGATCGCCTCTGTTTGAATCCCCGAAGCCTTTTCTCTTTCTACATTATTGATTTGTAGCTCCTTTTTTCCTTCTTTTTTCCCTTTCCCTTCGTCCATCTTAGAAGCATTCTTTCTAGCCTAAACCTTGCAATTGGTGTGATCATGGCCTTGCAATTTGCAAGTTTTACAGAATGATGGAACACCTTCGTATTCTAGTTTCTGTTCTTGCCTTTTTAGCCCTACTCTGTGACCTTCTTGCCCAACAAAAATATTCTTAGGTAATGGCTTTAACAGGTCCACGTCCACTTTTACCTTTGCCAAGTTAGGCCTAGATTTGATTATAACTGCTACATCTGCTTTAAGAGGGGTTCCAACTTGTGCTAAAATTTATTTTAGGTAATCCTAGCTGAAAAGGTGGTGCTTGAATTCAGACAGGAACACCCAGATTGGGACATTTTGAACATAGAGTCCGAAACATTTCTAATGCTTTTTTTGGGCAAAAAGCACGTTTCTACTACTAAAAAAAAGTTATATAAATACATAAATCACAGTACAATACTGCAATTTACTTTAACGGAAAGTTAGTCGTTAAAGTAAATCGCAATACTATACTGCGTATTACTAAAAAATTATTTTTTTTAAAAGGAAACTGCTATAAAATACTGTGTTTCACTTAAATGCAGTACTATACTGCAATTTCCTTTAATTAAATATAGGTCTTCTTCTTCCTTGGACAACGACAGAAATGAGCATCCAATGAAAAAATTTCCCTGCTCCCCAATGCTGGTCCCCCTCCCCCCTAAAATTTTAAAAAAATTTTTTGGGCCCCACCTCTCACAAAGAAAACAAAGAGTGTAGGCCCCGCACATAAGACAAGCTTTGGATTCCTTTATTCGGGTGCAAAAATTCAATTTGAATCAATCTCAAAAAACTTAAATCGAGGTATTTCGATTTTGTTTATGTTGAAACTCGTATAGTACATGCATATTTGTACTGTTGAATATGTTTTCATGTTAGTTTGTGTTATGTTTATGTTTAAATTTGTATCTTATTTATACCCGGATTGATTAATTAGCTTTGGGACAAAAAATTATTAAAATTTGGTAAATACTTATTATTGTTAATGTTATATTTTTATTTGGTTAAATAATAAATAAATATTATTTATTTAGTTTGTTGTTTATATTTTTAAGTTATGTTTGTTGTTTTTATATGTAATAGTGACCTTTTAGAGTACCAAAATATAGAGTCTTTTAGCGTAGTAAAATATAAAGCCTTTTAGCGTAGTAAAATGTAGAGCCTTTTAGCGTAGAGTCTCTGTAGTTTAAGTATGTAGTAACTGCAAACTCTATCCAATTACACTTTACAAAAATAATTATTTAATTTATAAAAATAAACTTACAAAAGTAACAAATTAATATCGAGCCTGGAACCTGCCCAATAATTATTCAGTCCAATTCAATAATTTTTAATTTAATTCCTTAAACTAATAAAATTCTATCGGTAATTGAAATTGATACAAATAATAATTAAGGATAACTTGGTGCTATCGTGCCTCAAATATCGAGCCTAGAACCCATACATAATTATTTAGTCCAATATTTTATAAATAATTAATTTTTTAATTTATTAAACTAACAAATTGACACGCATAATAATTAAGGATAACTTAGTGCTATCAGGCCTCAAATATCAAGCCTGGAACCCATACATAATTATTAAGTCCAATATTAAAAATAATCATTTAATTTATTAAACTAACAAAATTTTAAAAATGTTGAAATTGACACTCATAATAATTAAGGATTACTTGGTGCTACCGGACCTTTAATATCGAGCCTGGAATCTATACATAATTATTAAGTCCAATTCAAGAATTTTAATTTTAATTTATTAAACTAACAAAATTCTTAAAATGTTGAAATTGACACGCATAATAATTAAAGATAACTTGGTGCTACCGGGCCTATACTATCGAGCTTGGAACCCATACATAATTAGTAAGTCCTTAATTATTTAATTTATTGAACTAACACACATAATTAATTTTCTTTAAATTATAGTAGACGACATGGACTTTTCGCCTGCGCGTCCTGGACCTGCAGAGGATCATCTATTGGTGTTGGAGGGCGACCATAGGTCCTCCTTTGTATGGGAGGGAAAACTATCGGATCAGCCTCTCCGTGCCAGGAGACCTGACGATTTGTGGGAGTTCATGGCGCAGCATCCTTTCCATTCCCGCGTAGTCTCGCTCCTAGAGGCTACAGGCTTTATTACGATATTTCGGATTGGGCAGATGCAGCTTGATTGGTCGCTCATCACGGCTTTGGTAGAGCGGTGGGGACCGGAGACGCACACATTTCACTTGTCCATTGGAGAGGCCACCATCACGCTGGAGGATGTTCAGGTGTTGTACGGGCTGCACGTAGATGGACGGGCCGTGGAACTGCCCCACTAAATTAGATCCATGACGCGTGGACAGTATTTTGATATGATAGGGCAGTTTACTAGTTATAGACCTCAGGGTGACACTGTACCGAGAGGGGACAGTTTCGTTGCTTTGTCAGCCATCAGAGATCACATGGTATTTTTGCACCCAAACATTACTGGAGAGATGGAAGATCTCCACATTGAGAGGTACACGAGGTTGGCACTTCTGTTGCTTTTCGGGGGTGTCTTGTTCCCGAACACTTCGGGGATTCTGGTGAGTATGCTCTTCCTCTATCATCTGCAGCAGCTGGATGATTTACCCCTACACAGCTGGGCTGCTGCTGTCCTTGCATACCTGTATCGGTGCATGTGTCGGGCGAGCATGGGCCCAGCAGTAGACATATGTGGTTTTCTGCCCCTCCTACAGGTGACAACATTTTCGAATACTCTGTTCATTACTCCGAATTCTATATGGTCGAAATGACTCATAAATTTTACGTCAACCTTTTATCTTAGGTTTGGGCCTGGCAGCAGATCATGCTGTTGTAGCCACCTCTACCACCACTAGAGCCAGTAAGGCTTATCAATATAGTTTGTTATTCCATATCCAACTTGTTGAAAGTACTTCAATGCATGTGCGCACGACATGTGGTGGATGGTCCATTTCCCACATGAACATAACCTTCTATTTTCATTCACCGCCTGTAGATTATTCCTACGGTATCCACTGATAGTGGTCTTAACTTCAAAAACGCCCCGTTCATGATCATACCGAAGAAATGAATGCCACTGTGCTCGCCTCCTGGACCTTTCAAATCTTCTCATGGTTATTGGCATAAATTGAACATCCATATCCATCAATGCCGATGCAGCTGCATGCCTTTCAACAAACCTCTCCGCACTCTGTTTGAATGTTATGCGGACCATGGCAGTGACAGGAAGTCCACGGGCAGACTTCAACAAGCCGTTGAATAACTCCAACACGTTTGTAGCGAGGGCTCCCCTTCGTCTGCCGCCATCAGCATGTAATGTCGACATGTGAAGCTCATGTAGCATCAACCAAGTATAGGCTCATGGATTTATCTGCCGGATCGCTTCCAAGTGCCTCGTGAATTTGCACTGCTGGTGCTCAGTTGCAGCCATCCACATTAAGTCATGCAAGGCCTTGTCAGGATATTTCTTCTGGAAATCGGCCTTCGGGTGCCTCACACAGTAACGATGGTATGTGGTGGTATGCATATGGTTCCTGCCATTCAGGCAAGTGACGTACAGAACTTAAAATACAACCATGCCGATAAGATATTAGACAAATACCTGAACGCTGTTTGATAACGTGCTGCTTCAAATGGTTCAAAAAAAGTGTCCACGTGTCTTCGCTTTCGTTGGCACATATGGCAAAAGCTTGTGGAAATATTTGTCTGTTGGCATCAACTGCAACTTCAATCAAAAGCTTAATATCATACTTTCCATAGGCATGAGTACCGTCTATGAAAATTACAGGACGACAATGCACAAAACCATCAATTGCTGCTTTAAATGACCAGAACACATAGTTAAAATATATTCGGGTCTATCCGGACTCCGCTCACACCTCCATTCAACAACAGCCCCGGGGTTAAAGTGTTGCAGTGCGGCCACGTACCTGGACAGATTTGGAAAAGACTTATCTCACTTGCCATAAATAAGTTCGAAGGCACCTTTGCGACCGAGATATGTCTTTCTTTTGGTTATAGTACAACCATACTCCTGGTGGACGGTTCTAATACACTCTTTAATCTTGAACCTAATGGACACTTTCAAATATGGAATCAAGATAAGAGAAATCAAGTCCACATCCAAGTTAAAGTGATTCTCATTGAATGTGTCCATTTCACATCTATGCTCGCTAAAAAAATTTACCCGCTTTCCACAAACCTGATTTCTTCTTGCTGGCACGCTACATCCAGTGATAACCCATAAAGTCTCTATGGCATATAGCCTTGTATACCTCCGTAGTTGACTCACTTACTGTCATCTCACGGCACTCTCTTACACTGTAGATTTTTACACCCCTAATTAGGCAAGCTTTATAGGGGAAATACATGCCCTTTATCAAAACAGCTAGTCTAGAATCATCCCACATCACTGACCAAATTTTGTCATCATCCCTTGTGAGGGCATCCACATTCGGCATACTTGGTAAATTATCAAGGTAGGGAATATTCCGCTCATGAAATGGCACATGAGACTCGTACACTCTTTGTCTATCGGGAGGTGGAGGAACATGCTCCCTCGTCAGCTCAGGTTCAACATTCACTTCCTCCTCATCATCACTCTCATCATGTAAGGGTGTGTCATCCCCAAACTCATCCGCATTGTTGTCATAATCACTATCATCTTCTTGACTCTGCGCATCAGCCAAATCACGAGTCAATACGACATCTATGGGCAACTGTGTGAGATCAGGAACATCAAGAAGCTCATTTTCACTGCACAAAAAGAACAAAAATATAAGTTACCCAACTACATAAATACTTTAAATATAGCTATATCACTTTACTTACAAGTCGTACTGTCTTGACGTTTCACGATGGATATTTTATTGTTGGTGATGACTCCCGGATGGGCCACTGTGCTCCAATACTCTAGAACTACGCATATTCCAACTAGGGACGGGGTCATAACTTGTAAAATCCATATCCGGAAGGTAACCCCTATGAAAAATATAAGTGTCAATACAAAATCCAATTAAAACATAAAATAAACATCGCTAAAGCGTAGTAAAATTGAAGTTTACCAGTTGTCTTGTGGATTATATAAAGTCGAAACATTATTTTTGGCTGCTCATTCGCCGGTGGTGACAAGTTTAAATCAAGGCAAGCTCTTTCATCAGCAATCTGTCCTGCAAAAACTGCTCCAGAATAACCACCCGATGACTGGGGGTTATCCCTACTATGCACGCCTTCATTATTGGTAACGTCTTCCACCTTGACGTACATTTCCAATAGTTTTATTACAATAAATTTCAAGTATTCATTCGGAATCCGCAAAAAATCTCTAAGAGTTTCATCATCCTCGATGTTAAACTCAGAATAATAATCAAACCCCTTCGGAGTCACTGAATACGGAAACCTACCGGTTACTTTAAGGTTAACCGAACGCTTCCTTACACTTATTTTTTTACATAACAACGAAACAAATTTATCATACTCCATAGTAAGAGGCAATTTAACATGACACCGTGGAGGTGAGCTATACCTCATAGAGTTATTCTTCAGCACGACCTCATCCCCCCAATATAATAAAACCCTTATTTTTGGCTCTTCAGATATTGTATAAAAATGATTGATAAGAAGAAGAGAAAAGTATGAACGGAAGTTTGAAGTTTGTATTGAATGAATTTTCATAAAATTGAAATGCCTTTAAATAAGGCAAGTCCGAGCTTGGGGTGCAAAATTATTTTATGTAAAATGCAGTACAATACCATGTTTTATGTATTTAAATTATTGTTATGTCAGTTAATTATTGGTGGGGCCAAAAATCAGAGTAAAACATAGTATAATACTGCATTTTACATTTAAAACAAAATAATCTGTGCAGTGAAACAGGAGTGGGGCCAAATTAATAAGGAAATCGCAGTACAGTACTGCATTTAAGTGAAACGCAGTATTGTACTGAGATTTTCTTTTAAAAAAAATAATTTTTTAATAATATGCAGTATAGTACTTCGATTTACTTTAACGGCTAATGTTCCGTTAATGTAAATCGCAGTACTAAACTGCGTTTTAAGTATTTATGTAACTTTTTTTTTAGTAGTAAAAACGTATTTTGTGCCAAAAAGGCATTAAAAACATTTCGGACTCTTTGAACATACACATCAATGAGGCCGAAATCCTCAAAAAATCATTTGAAATACACTTCATTTAGATCAGCTTCATTATTAAAATCAATAGAGGCATGCCTTTAATCATAAGCCCCAATTTTAACTTTGCCTTTTAGAGGAATTTGCTCCAGAAACTTCGATCTGATGAGTTCGATTTTTGGTCTGCCGTAGATGAATTTTCCAACTAGTGTCCATTTGTATTCTTCAGCCATCACGCCATAATAGTCTTCTGCTTTGAGAATCACTACTGGCATCCCGTTATGTGTCGTCTGTCGTGCCACCACCTTATAGTTAGGGTTGGTGTCACGACCCGGATTTCCCACCATTGAGAGTCGTGATGGCACCTACTAATAGAATCTAGGCAAGCCAATTAACTTAACACTTTTCTTAACAACATTAACCATATAAGGAAAGACGAGACAATTAACATAAAAGCGTAAGCCTTAAAAGCATAGATAACTGAAACCAAAAATGCGGAAGTTTAACATATCTCTACCCAAGACTGGTGTCACCAACTCACGAACTACTAAAGAGTGCTAAAAACAAGTCTGAATAGAAGTTCATCAATGTTTATCTCGGTACAAGTACAACTAACTAATAACATAGAAGGGACTCCGGCCTGCGGACGCCAGCTAGGCTACCTCAAAAGTCCCTGGACTGAAGTCAGCTCCCAACGCTCCTACTGTTGTCCAAAAGCTCCTGCTCCGATACTGTGATCTGTGCAAAAAGATGCACAGAGTGTAGCATCAGCACAACCGACCCAATATGCTGGTAAGTGCCTCGCCTAACCCCGCGAGGTAGTGACGAGGCTAGACTAGACTACCAGATAAACCTGTGAAGATATATATACAAGCACAACAAACTAATAGCGGAAAGTAAACAATTAAAATTGGGAAGGGAACATACCTATGGTGTAGCAGATAAAACAGAATATCAGGAATAACAAAAGAAACTACATCTGATTTTTTCTAACACAGAATAAGGGAGAACAAACCACTTTCACTTGTTTCAATTTTCTCTCGTTGCATGCGTGCAACTCGATCCCATTTCATAATATCACGTGGTAGGCGTACCACTCGCTCCCATTTCATAATATCACGTGGTAGGCGTACCACTCGCTCCCATTTCATAATATCACATGGTAGGCGTACCACTCGCTCCCAAGTCATAATATCACGTGGTAGGCGTACCACTCGCTCCCATTTCTTAATATCACGTGGTAGGTGTACCACACGCTCTGATTTCATAATATCACGTGGTAGGCGTACCACTCGCTCCCATTTCATAATATCACGTGGTAGGCGTACCACTCGCTCCTATTTTATAATATCACGTGGTAGGCGTACCACTCACTCCCATTTCATAATATCATATGGTAGGCATACCACTCGATCCCATTTCGTAATACCTCGTGGTCGGCGTGCCACACGATCCCCTCTCTTTCAACACAATACACAAAATAATCCTGGCAAGGGAACAAGATAATATAATACACTATCCCGATAGACGAGATCCAGCTATAACCAAACTTATTCAATTTCTACTTAACACATTTAGATCAATGCTCAGTCTCAACAATTACTGGCTCAGTGTTTAAAGATTTCCAATCAAGTCCTTATAAACAACAATTAAGAATTCGATAATTTAGCAATTCAGGACCTACGGTCATGCTCGACACCCGTGTATAGATACTCGTCACCATGCCTATACACCGTACTCAACAAATAGAAATTAGCAAATAAGACTCTACTCCTATTCCCTCAAGCCAAAGATAGATCAAACACTTACCTCAAATGCTCCAAACTCAACTCAAGCCTCTAATATAGCTCTACCCTTCGAATTCACCAGCAAACCGCTCGAATCTAGTCGCAAATTACTTGAATGTATCAACAAATGCTAATTGAATCAATTTGAATGCATGAAATATGAATTTCCCAAAGTTTTACTCAAAAATTCCCAAAATGCCCCCGCGCCCACATGGTCAAAACCCGAGGTTCGAACCAAAACCCGGTTACCCATGCCCCCACGAGTTCATATCTATGATTTGTTTTGAAATCAGACCTCAAATTGAGGTCCAAATCCCCAAAGTTAAGAAAACCTAGGTTCTACCCAAAATCCCCATTTTCATCCATGAAAAACCTTGATTTTAAGATGAAAACATGATAGATGATGTTAAAGATTGAAAGAATTGAGTAAAAATTGACTTACAAATGATTTGGGGAAGAAAGTTCTCTTGGAAAATCGCCTATGGAGTGTTTGAGTTGAAAGAATGAAGAAATGAGGTGAAAATTCGTCAAAGTATGAAAAATGCAAGCCTCAGATGTGGGAATTACGAATTTGGGTTCGCAATTAGGTCTGGGAAATGCGAAGTCGAGTTTGCATTTGTGAACTCTGAAGGATACTGTGATGTTCGCATTTGCGAGGGAATATGTCGCATTTGTGACGGCTCACTATCGCATTAGCGGACAAATGTTCGCATTTGCGAAGGTTGAGGCTAAAAGCGGGCATCACATTTGCGATGGATTTCTTCGCATTTGCGAAGGAAGCTGCTCAGGGAATATCTCGCATTTGCGATAAAAATGCTCGCAATTGCGAGCTCGCATTTGCGAGTGCTGGCTTCACAATTGAGAAGCCTGCAGAACTGAAGAACACCAGATTTTCAAAAATGAGAAATGCAATCTGATGCATATCCAAAACTCACCCGAGCCCTCGGGGCGCCAAACCAAATATGCACACAACCTCACAAATATCTTACGGACTTACTCGTGTGATCAAATCGCCAAAATAATATCATATACATAGAATCAAGACTCAAATCGCATGATTTTTTCCAACTTTTCATAAAAACTCAAATTTTCCATTTTAAGTCCAAAACACATCAAATGACGTCTGTTTTCAACAAAACTTTACAGATAGTGCTTAAACCATATATAAGACTTGTACCGGGCGTCGGAACCAAAATACGAGCCCGATACCATAGTATTTAATCAATTTTCATTTCCATTTTCCTTAAAAATTTTAGAAAAATAATTTCACAGAAAAATTCTTTTCTCGGGTTCTAGACCTCGGATTTCGACTCCGGGCACATGCTCGAGTCCCATATTTTTTTACGGACCCTCCGGGACCGTCAAATTACGGGTCCGGGTCTGTTTACCAAAAATATTGACCGAAGTCAACTTTAATTATTTTAAAGCCATATTTTGAATTTTTTCACACAATTTAACATATAATCTTTCCGGCTAGGCGCCAGGACTGCATATGCAAATCGAGGCAACTAAAAGTGAGGTTGTTAAGGCCTCAGAAGCTTGGAAAAAGAGAGAAATCCGGTGATGAACCTTTGCGTCGTCACATTCTCCACCTCTAAAACAATCGTTCGTCCTCGAACGGACAAAAGAAAGATGTACCTGAGTCGGGAAATAGATGAGGATAACGGTTCCACATATCAGACTCAGACTCCCAGGTCGATGCCTCAGGAGGCTGACCTCTCCACTGAACACGCACTGAAAGAAAACTCTTCGACCTCAACTGTCGATCCTGCCGATCTAGAATAGCTATCGGTTCCTCCTCGTAAGATAGATCCTTGTCCAACTGGAGAGTGCTGAAATCTAACATGAGGGCTGGATTGCCGTGATACCTCCGACGCATGGACACATGATACACTGGATGCACGGTTGACAAGCTATGCGGCAAGGCAAGTCTATAAGCCACATCTCCCACACGATCGAGAATCTTAAATGGACCGATGAACCTAGGGCTAAGCTTACCCTTCTTCCCAAATTTCATCACGCCCTTCATAGGCGACACTCGAAGCAATAACTGCTCACCAACCATTGTAAGCATGTGATTTTTGCCCTACATGGAGATAACTCCTAAAAAATAGACTAAAATAATTTTAATTGATTTTTAGGTATTTTTTCTTTATTTAGTTGCATGGCATGCATTTTTAACATTTAAAAAAAAAAATCATACAAAAATCAAAAAAAGTATCACATTTTAATTTCATGACACCTTAGGTTTAATTTGCATTTAGGAATTAATTACATTGAGTTAATTGTGCTATTAATCAAAAATCACAAAAAATGATCATTTTTACATAGTTAAATAATTAGCTTAATTTTACAATTTAAATCAATTTAGGAATTTAGTTTAGGTTTTTAATTAATTAAAGAAAGAAAATAACAACAAAAAGAAGAGGGAAATGAAAAAGCTTGGTCTTAAATTCAAATTGGCCAAGCATTTGAAAATCCCAAAATATTTTTCCCCCAAAACCAACCCCAGAATATTTTCCCCCCAAAACCTTCCCCAAAATATTTTTCCCCCAAAACTATTCCCTACACTCACCCTATATATCACTATATATACATAAACAATACTTTAAAAAAAAAAGGAAAAATTGAAAAACTAACGATAGGAAAGGAGCCCCCACCCCACCCGATAGGCTTCCTCTTCTTTAGTCTTCATCACCATTAGAGACATCCATCATTTTCTTCACAGAAAACAAAAGAAAAACGGAAAAAAAATTACACAAAAGACTGACGAAGAAAAAACAAATCAAAAACGCTAAAAAAAAGCTATAGAGAAAGGAGTTTCAAAACCAGGAAGGTCTTTTGAGTTTGGCGTGGTTTTCGTGTTCGAGCTCGCTCAAGGTTGCTGTTGAAGTGTCGATTTGCCGGCCTATGTTCGAGGTTCCGTCGGTGATACTCCGTGACACCAGAAACAGTTCCGGCGAAAGCTTGCATTCGAGTTGCCGTTGAGTTCTCCAGCCGCCAGCTCTGTTCGTAGTCCATGGCAAAGGTTCCGGCCCGGAATCGCCAATCTATTAAGCTTGTAGTTCCAACTCAATTCATTTAATACAAAGGTCCGAAGCTCCGTCTGTTTGTTCCGGTTGAGTTTGTCGAATTCAGCGTTATTCTGATCAGAAGTTTATGGTCATGCTTTGGTTTTGGACGTTGTTTCCGTCATTGTAA
>MU730428.1:88349-129794 GCA_026770625.1 Nicotiana glauca
TCCTTAAAATGGAAAAACTCCTTTATTACTATATCTCTTCCCGAGGTGTAGTAAAAACCGATAAGCCTTTCGGAAAAAGGAGGTGTGACAACCATGAAAGCTACATCCTGAACCTTACGATCTGCATAACTTTTTTGCCGCGACTGAGCCGAACGAAGCCTGTCCTGAATGATCTTGACCTTATCCATGGCCTCCTGAACTAAATCTTTACCCAATAACCGAGCCTCTCACGGCTCAAACCATCCAACTGGAGACCGACATCGCCTACCATACAATGCCTCATATGGAGCCATCTGAATACTGGACTGGTAGCTGTTGTTGTAGGCGAACTCTGCTAAAGGCAAATACTTGTCCCACGAGCCTCCAAAATCAATGACACAGGCTCGGAGCATATCTTCCAATATTTGAATTATCCTCTCGAACTGGCCGTCCGTCTGATGATGGAACACTGTGCTCAACTGAACTTGTGTACCCAACTCCTGCTGGACTGCTCTCCAGAAGTGCGAGGTAAACTGCGTACCCCGATCCGAAATGATAGATGTCGATACCCCATGAAGGCGAGCAATCTCCCGGATGTAGATCTCAACTAACCTCTCCGACGAATAGGTGGCTGCAGCAGGAATAAAATGCGCTGACTTGGTTAGCCTATCAACAATGACCCAAATAGCATCAAACTTCTTCCGAGTCATCGGAAGTCTGGTAACAAAATCCATGGTAATCCGCTCCCACTTCCACTCAGGAAGCTCAATCCTCTGAAACAAACCACCAGGCCTCTGATGTTCATGCTTAACCCGCAGACAGTTCAAACATCGAGCCACATATGCAACCATATCTTTCGTCATCCTACGCCACCAATAATGCTACCACAAGTCCTGATACATCTTCGTAGCGCCCGGGTGAATAGAATACCAGGAACTATGGGCCTCCGCTAAGATCAACTCTCGAATCCCATCGACATTGGGCACACAAACTCGCCCCTATAACCTCAAAACACTATCATCATCTAAGGTCACCTTCGTGGCACCTCCACGCGGCACCGTGTCTCTCAGGACACACAAATGGGGATCATCAAACTGCCGATCACGGATACGCTCAAATAATGAAGAACGAGCGACTATGCAAGCTAACACCCTGCTAGGTTCAGAAATGCGCAACCTCACAAACCGATTGGCCAAGGCCTGAATATCCAAAGCAAGCGGTCTTTGGTTGACCAGGATATATGCAAGACTACCCATACTGGTAGACTTCCTACTCAATGCATCGACCAACACATTGGCTCTCCCCGGGTGGTACAAAATAGCAACATCATAATCCTTCAATAGCTCCAACCACCTCCACTGCCTCAAGTTTAACTCCTCCTATTTGGACAAGTATTGCAAACTCCTGTCATCAGTGTACACCTTACACATCACACCACATAAATAATGCCTCCAAATCTTCAAAGCATGAACAATGGCTGCCAACTCTAGATCATGAACCAGATAATTCTTATCGTAGATCTTCAATTGCCTCAAAGCATAAGCAATGACTCTGCCATTCTGCATCAATACCGCACCAAGCCCAATACGGGAAGCATCACAATAAACTTTATAAGGCCCTAAGCCTCTAGGCAAAACCAATACTGGTATAGTAGTTAGGGTTGTCTTGAGCTTCTGAAAGCTCGCCTAACACTCATCTGACCATCTGAACTGGGCACCCTTATGGGTCAATTTGGTCATTGGGGCTGTATTAGATGAAAATCCTTCCGCGAACCGACGGTAGTAACCTGCTAACCCCAAGAATACTCCGAATCTCTGTAGCTGATGCTAGTCGAGGCCAGTTCTTGACTGCCTCAATCTTCTTCGGGTCCACCTGAATACCCTCTGCTAATACAACATGGCCCAGAAATGCAACCGAAATCAACCAGAACTCACAGTTTGAGAACTTAGCATATAACTGACTATCCTTTAAAGTTTGAAGAACCACTCTGAGGTGCTGCTCGTGCTCCTCCTGGCTACGGGAGTACACCAGAATATCATCAATAAAGACTACCACGAACAAATCCAAATAAGGAATGAACACTCGGTTTATCAACTCCATAAATGCTGCTGGGGCATTGGTCAACCTAAATGACATGACCAAAAACTCATAATGCCCATGCTGAGTGCGGAATGCTGACCTAGGGACATCGGATGCCCTAATCCTCAACTGGGGTAGTCAGATCTCAAGTCTATCTTTGAAAACACCTTCGCACCCTAAAGCTGGTCAAACAATCATCAATCCTTGGTAGTGGATACTTTTCTTAATCTTCACTTGTTCAATTGCCGGTAATCAATGCACATCATCATCGAACCGTCCTTTTTCTTCAAATATAACACTTGCGCGCCCCAAGGCGAAACACTGGGTCTACTGAAACCCTTCTCCAACAAATCCCGCAACTGATCTTTTAACTCTTTTAACTCTGGCGGGGCCATGCAATACGGTGGAATGGAAATGGGCTGAGTGCCCGGAAATAGATCAATAAAGAAATCAATATCCCTATCGAGCGGCATACCCGGCAGGTCTGAAGGGAAAACCTCGGGGAACTCCCGAATAATGGGAACAGAATCAATAGAGAGGACCTCTGCGCTGGAGTCGCAAACATACGCCAAATAAGCTAGACACCCCTTCTCGACCATGCGTCGAGCCTTAACATATGAAATAACATTGTGGTGGCATGAACTGGGGTCCCTCTCCACTCTAGTCGGGGCAAATCTTGCAAAGCCAAGGTCACGGTCTTAGCGTGACAATCATGATACGGGGACAACCAATCCATCCCCAATATAGTGTCAAAATCCACCGTATCTAAGAGCAATAAATTAACTCGGGTCTCAAGACCCTCAAACACTACCACATAGGAACGATGTACTCGGTCAACTACTATAGAATCACCCACCGGTGTAGATACATAAATAGGAACAATCAAAGCATGGCTAGGCATAACCAGGTATGGTGCAAAGTAGGATGACACATATGAATACGTAGACCCGGGGTCAAATAGTACTGAGGCATCTCTATCACAAATCAGAATAGTACCTGTAATGTCTGCATCTGAAGACTCAGCCTCTGGCCGGGCTGCTGGCTAGCCTCTACCTCTGGCGGCCTGAGCTCTACCTCTATGACCTCTACCTCCACTTCTATGACCTCTGCCACCACCGCTGACTGGCTGGGAAGGCTGAGGAACCTCTGGTGCCCGAATCTGAGTGCGAGAAATCAGATACTGAGAGCTGCTCGAAGCTCTAGGGCAAATTCTGACAATATGCCTCGGATCACCACAAGCATGGAAAAACCTCGTCTGCTGCGGATGAGCACCCCTTAACCTCGGGCAAACCCTCCTATTGTGACCATACTCACCACACTCATAACATATACACAAACGCTGTAGCTAAAGGAACTGAGGCTAACCCTATCGACCTGAATGACCACCTGAAGTACCATGAGTGACATGGGGAGCTGACTGAAAGGGCTTGGGGGGTGGCCTTTACCATAAGTACCTCTACCTCCAGACGAGGTACCACTAAATCTGCCTGTATGACGGGGCCTCTTATCTGACCTATGACCGCCTCCCTGTGGCAGGACCACCTCAACTCTACGACCCACATTGTCGCCTCCTGAAAAGTGATTTCACTCCCGGCCTGTGCCACTATACCCGACTGATCTGTCACCATTGGCTGAGCTCCTAGAAGCAAACCCGCTCGAATGACACTCTCCATGAAGCCTACCAATCGGACTAGAGCGTCCTGAAGAACTGGGATGGCAATGAACCCCTCCAGGACCTGAGCTGGGCCCACCGGGACTGCTCGGCTGGGACCTCCTCCTCCAAATCAACCTGAGGCTTCGCCACTGGAGCTACTGCTGGGGGCTCGGACTGCTGTGCGATAGAAGAGGAAGCACGTGTTCTCGCCATCTGCGGAGGAATAGAATAGAAACTCAATCGGTACTCGAGAAATAGAACCGCACGACAAGAAAGAACAAATGTGAAACTTTCCTAACTCTGTAGCCTCTAGGGGATAAATATAAACGTCTGCGTACCGATCCCTCAGACTCTACCAAGTTTGTCTATGAGTTGTGAGACCTATGTAACCTAGTGCTCTGATACCAACTTGTCACAACCCGGATTTCCCACCATCGGGAGTTGTGATGGTGCCTACTAACAGGAGCTAGGAAAGCCAATTAAATTAACACTTCTCTTAATAACATTAACCATATAAGCAAAGACGAGACAATTAACATAAAAGCGGAAGCCTTAAAAGCATAGATAACTGAAACCAAAAATGCAGAAGTTTAACATTTCTCTACTCAAGACTTCTGTCACCAACTCACGAACTACTAAAGAGTGATAAAAACAAGTATGAATAGAAGTTCAACAATGTTTGTCTCAGTACAAGGAAAACAAACTAATAACATAGAAGGGACTCCGGCCTGTAGACGTCAGCTAGGCTACCTCGAAAGTCCCTGGACTGAAGTCAGCTCCCAACGCTCCTACTACTGTCTAAAAGCTCCTGCTCCGGTACTGTGATCTGTGCAAAAAGATGCACAGAGTGCAGCATCAGCACAACCGACCCCATGTGCTGGTAAGTGCCTGGCCTAACCCCGGCGAGGTAGTGACGAGGCTAGACCAGACTACCAGATAAACCTCTGCAGATATATATACAAGTACAACAAACTAATAGCCGAAAGTAAACAATTAAAACTGGGAAAGGAACATACCTATGGGGTAGCAGATAAAACGGAATATCAGGAATAACCAAAGAAACTACATCTGATTTCTTATGGCATCGAATAAGGGAAAACAAACCACTTTCACTTGTTTCAAGTTTCTCTAGTTGCAGGCGTGCAACTCGATCCCATTTCATAATATCACGTGGTAGGCGTACCACTCGCTCCCATTTCATAATATCGTGTGGTAGGCGTACCACTCGCTCCCATTTCTTAATATCACGTGGTAGGCGTATCACTCGCTCCCATTTCATAATATCACATGGTAGGCGTACCACTTGCTCTCATTTCATAATATCACGTGGTAGGCGTACCACTCGCTCCAATTTCATAATATCACGTGGTAGAAGTACCACTCGCTCCCATTTTAGAATATCACGTGGTAGGCGTACCACTCGCTCCCATTTTGTAATATCACGTGGTAGGCGTACCACTCGATCCCATTTCGTAATACCTCGTGGTCGGCGTGCCACACGATCCCATCTCTTTCAACACAATACACAAAATAATCCCGGCAAGGGAACAAGATAATATAATACACTATCCCGGCAGGGGAGATCCAGCTATAACCAAACTTATTCAATTTCTACTTAACACATTTAGATTAATGCTCAGTCTCAACAATTACCGGCTCAGTGTTTAAAGATTTCCAACCAAGTCCTCATAAACAACAGTTAAAATTCGATAATTTAGCAATTCAGGACCTACGGTCATGCTCGACACCAGGGTATAGATACTCGTCACCATGCCTATACACCGTATTCTACAAATAGCAATTAGCAAATAAGACTCTACTCCTATTCCCTCAAGCCAAAGTTAGATAAAACACTTACCTCGAATGCTCCAAACTCAACTCAAGCCTCTAATATAGCTCTACCCCTCGAATCCACCACCAAACCGCTCGAATCTAGTCACAAATTACTTGAATGTATCAACAAATGCTAATTGAATCAATTTGAATGGATGAAAAGTGAATTTTCCAAAGTTTTACTCAAAAATTTCCAAAATGCCCCCAGGCCCATGTGGTCAAAACCCGAGGTTCGAACCAAAACCTGGTTTCCCATTCCCCCACGAGTTCATATCTATGATTTATTTTGAAATCGGACCTCAAATTGAGGTCCAAATCCCCAAATTTAAGAAAACCTAGGTTCTACCCAAAATCTCCATTTTCATCCGTGAAAAACCTTGATTTTAAGATAAAAACATGATAGATGATGTTAAAGATTGAAGGAATTGAGTAAAAATTGACTTACAAATAATTTGGGGAAGAAAATTCTCTTGGATAATCGCCTATGGAGTGTTTGAGTTGAAAGAATGAAGAAATGAGGTGAAAATTCGTCAAAGTATGAAAAATGCAGGCCTCAGATGTGGGAATTGCGAACCCTGCAGTTTTAGAAAATGCAAAGTCGAGTTCGCATTTGCGAACTCTGAAGGATACTGTGATGTTCGCATTTGCGAGGGAATATCTCGCATTTGCGACGGCTCACTATCGCATTTGCGGACAAATGTTCGCATTTGCGAAGGTTGAGGCTAAAAGTGGGCATCGCATTTGCGATAGATTTCTTCGCATTTGCAAAGGAAGCTGCTCAAGGAATATCTCGCATTTGCGATAAAAATGCTCGCAATTGCGAGCTCGCATTTGCGAGTGCTGGCTTCACAATTGCGAAGCCTGCAAAATTGAAGAACACCAGATTTTCAAAAATGAGAAATGCAATCCGATGCCTATCCAAAACTAACTTGAGCCTTCGGGGCTCCAAACCAAATATGCACACAACCTCACAAACATCCTACGGACTTACTCGTGCGATCAAATCGCCAAAATAACATCATATACATAGAATCAAGACTCAAATCGCATGATTTCTTCCAACTTTTCATAAAAACTCAAATTTTCCATTTTAAGTCCGAAACACGTCAAATGACGTCCGTTTTCAACCAAACTTTACAGATAGTGCTTAAACCATATATAAGACTTGTAACAGGTGTCGGAACCAAAATACGAGCCCGATACCACAGTCTTTTAATCAATTTTTATTTCCATTTTCCTTAAAAATTTCAGAAAAACAATTTCACAGAAAAATTCTTTTCTCGGGGTCTAGACCTCGGATTTCGACTCCGGCCACATGCCCGAGTCCCATATTTTTCTACGGACCTTTCGGGACCGTCAAATCACTGGTCCGGATCCGTTTACTAAAAATATTGACCGAAGTCAACTTTAATCATTTTAAAGTCACATTTTGAAATATTTCACAGAATTTAACGTATAATCTTTCCGGCTACGCGCCAGGACTGCGCAAGCAAATCGAGGCAACTAAAAGTGAGGTGTTCAAGGCCTCGTGAGCGCGAAAAAAGAGAGAAATCCGGTGATGACCCTTTGGGTCGTCACAGTTGGCTTTCATGGGTACCGCAACAACATTAGCGTATCCCAATTTCAGAGTAATTTCTTCCACAGATGTGGTCGCTCCAGCAGCGGGAGCCTTATTATCAGTTAGACGCGCCGGTGTAGCACCGGGTAGTGTCAGCCATAGATCGGTGCGTGTGCACCAGTCTCCCAAAGATGACTGTTATGTTATCGTTTGTACGAGTCATACAATATTGTCGGGTTGTTGTATCCTGGAGGGGACAAGCCCAGAATATTACTGTTGGATCGGTGAGGATGTTACCGCAATGACCTTGAATCTCCTTATAAAAAGCGAGATATTAGCACATCAGTCTGAAAATTATTTTTCTCAATCTTATTTTTCAATTATAATTACATGTAATTTCACCTACACTTACGTAACAGATTTGTCCAAATTGAGCTATGCTTTTCATCACCAAGTTATCTGTTTAATAGCGTCATTCTTTTTCTTGACATTTTCTTTTCCTAATAACTTTACTCAATCGCGTGAATCAAAAGAGATAATATTCAAAACACCAGACCATTTTCAGTCAGTCTAAATGTTTTGCCATTTGTAAATAAAAATTCAAAATAGCAAATTGAATTAAGTTAGAACGGAACGAATATATCCATATTGATTTTATCTTTGTTTGATTTAATTTTCGGTTAAACCATTAGTATTCAATAACCTCTAGCCAGCTAATTTAGATTTTTACTGTATAAGACCCATTAAATGGGAAAGAACTTCATAGAATCTCTATATATATATTAAATCTATAAAGTTGTCATATATAATTGACTATATGGTTAAGCCAAGGGCAAACTAATAAATGTCAATAATATATGGTAACTTTATTCTATATTTGCCTATGTTAGTCATATATATATGTATATACAAAGAATACTTTTAAATTTATATATATATAAAGTTTTTAAATTTGAATTAAAATAAAAAAAATTATCTTTTGTTACCATATTATCATACTTAATTAGGTTAGTGATCATATGCAATTAGATTAGGAATTTTTGTTATCTTACTTCAAATTATGTAAATACTATTTCGCCTTTGGCAAAAAAAAAAAATACTCTATATAACTATAAACTCTTTTACATTTAAAATCCTATGATTATAGTTCTTTAAAACACTATAGATATTTGAATAAAGAAAATTTCTTTTAAAATAAATGTAATATATAAGGTACACGTCTATGTTTATCCAGATAAAAAAAAAAGTTTAATAGTTGATAAGAATTTACTTACATATATAATGAAGTAAACCTACATGCTGGAGAAAGAAACATTACAAAAATCAATCAATATTCAATACAAGTTGTTTTTTTTTTCTTTTTGAAAAACGTTTGTTTGAAGAGTCAATTTATATAAATGGACATCAAACAAATAACAAAACTTTGACTATATATTTGATTAATTTCTATTTAACACCTTCTAGGAATTGAAGGATATAAGCCGAAACCTCTTCATTTAGCTGCAGTCAAACCAACATTACAATGGTGTAGTATTTTTTTCATTGAAAAATATTAGTTTTGAATCATTAAATTATGTGAAAGACTTTTTTTCTCGAATTCAAAAAGAGGGATATTGGTTTCTAATTGATAATTTTTATAGCATTTTTCAAGTGTAACGAAAAGTATATTTAAAAAAAATGGTATGACGTGAAATAGTTATTTTTAAAATGTAAACAAATTATTTCACGGGATTATTTTTTAAATTATAATGATATTTTTAAAATAAAAGATAAGATATTTTAAATTTTAGTAGAGAGTTTTTAAAATAATTATAATAGAAGTCATATCATGGATAAAATTAAGAAACCAAAATCTTATGGATTATTACATGAATATCCGGCCACATTTATTATTTACTTTTTATAGCTAATATACATAGATGATATGCCTATTACACACCATTATACACATGTTACATGTCACGATCCATTTTCCATAATAGGTTATGATGGCGCCCGACATCATTGTTAGGCCAGCCAATGCGGAAATGTGGTTTAATTCTCATTTTTATTTTAACCAAAGACAATTATAATAGATTTTCGAAATAAAGGTAAGACCAGTAAAGATCGTAACGTGTCAAAATGACAATACATCCCAAAAATAAATGTCTACTATTGTGTGTGCCAGAACTTGGTGTCACAAGCTACGGGCGACTAGTTTTTTTTTTTTAAATGACCACCATATTTGAGGTATCGAAGTAATTTATCTCACGACGTCTTGGCGTAAGGGAAACGAATAGTTAATAGTAACATTCGAGGACAAGGAAGGCTTAGAGATTTTTATATTAAAATGAGTGCAAACCACGGCATTTGTTGCTCTTTTCTATTATTTCATAGTTTTCTAACGTAAAAAGTTACTCGTAGCATAAAACGTTTTTGTTGTCTTCCAGTAAAGAAACTTGCTTCAATAAACGAACTACCAACTGTTGAAGATATGGAAAATATTATATTTTCTACTTTGTTGGATTCCAAAGATATTCCAGTAAATAATCGCATGTTGGAAACTTTAATTTGTTTCAAACCAAATTACGAGAATGTATAGTTTTAGCTGCTCCAAAAAAATAATAGTCGGCGAAATGCGAAATTAATACTTTTTGTATGTATGCGTATTATATACAAAATATATACATATTTCATATACTTTTTGGCTGCTGCATGAGATTAGTTTCAGCCGAAAGCAGGCCAATTTTGTATTTTTGAATTACTGGCACTGAAGTGTATCTACTTAACGAATGACATCCGTTACCATAAGAATACTTTTCCAAAATTTCGTAGTTCTGTAGCATACAAGGGCTTGGCTACAATTGATATATATACACTGCAATATTATTTTTTTTACATTATCAAGTCATCTTAACAATCCATACAAGCAACTCTCTATAAAAGTTAAAAATTTACGATCTTGAAAACAAGGCAGGTTATCAGCTACAATATCAACTATACTATTTAAGTATTTATACCATAAATGAAAATGAGTTAAACTAAAATCTGAATGACCTCACATATCTAGGCACATATTCCCATCTTGGAACCCTAGCTATAAATAGAATAGAGGGTTGTTCATATAATAAGCATCAAGTAAAAAGCTCCAAAAAAGAATACACATTGTGAAATAAATGACTTTCAGTTCTCTTTTTACCTCAATAGGGTACCTTGAAATCATTATAGCAATCTTTTTCTTTCTTGCAATTTTCTGGGCTTTAGGAGATAGGGATAAAAATGGCCTACCAAGAGATTATCTATTTTTCGGTATGTTCCCAGCCCTACTTCTCAATATACACAGAATCCATGAAGCAACTAAAGATGTTCTTTCGAAAACTGGAGGTACTTTGTTATTAAAAGGCATTTGGTTTACTAATACAGATACTGTTTGCACATTGGATCCAGCAAATGTGCATTATACCATAACTACAAATTTTTCAAATTTTCCAAAAGGGCCAGAATTCAAGAAGATTTTTGATTATTTAGGTGATGGAATTTTTAATTCTGACTTTGATTTGTGGAAGAATCAAAATAAATATGCCAGAGAATTGATCATTAATCAAAGATACCACAAGTGTTTGGTGAAAACTATTGATGACAAGGTCAAAGATGGCCTGATTCCAATTCTTGAATTCATGGCTAAAGAAGATAGGATTTTTTATTTGCAAGATGTATTCAAGAGATTTACATTTGATACAATATGTAAAATAGTCACAGGCTTTGATCCTGGTTGCCTGTCTCTTGAGTTCCCACATATTCCCTTTCTTAAAGTAATGGAAGATATTGATCATGTTATAGTCATACGCCATTTATTGCCAAAAATTACTTGGAAGTTGCAAAAAAAGCTTGGAGTTGGGCCAGAAAAGAAACTAAGCAAAGCTCTGGAAGTTGTTGACCAAGTTATAGGTAAATATATATCGGTGAAACATGATGAATTGAACAAAGGAACAAAAACTAAGGAAGACGAAGAAGAAGAAGAATGAGGAGGAGGTTATTGTCGACGCCCCCTTTTTCTCGCGAAATCGAGTTTACGACATTTGGGAAGACAACTCTATTCCCGTTTGGGATTTGCTTATTTGATTTGAAGAGTCGCCACCTAGTGATTAAGTGCATTAGGACACCAAGGTTTTTGAGTTGGAAAACCAGAGTTCGGGTAAGAGCTAGAAATTATCTCGAGGGGAAGATTTTAGGCACCCCTCAAGATCCACTAGTGTGGTTCCCGGCCATGCTATATTGTGACTTCAAATGCAAACGAGCATACAAATAATTCCACATAAAGATCGCAGGTAGGTGTGTATAATAGTTGACAAGCATGTTTGACATTAAGATCTAGATGGTCTCATAATTTGTTTAAGAAAAATGTCCAAGTGCAGAAATTTAAACAAAGAAATTAATAAAGGAAATTTTGAAAAGAAGAGAATAGTACAGTAAAAATGAGGAATTTGGTGACTGAAATGAGATATAGAATTTTATTGATAAAATACTAATAAAGTTACATAAAGGAAAGAGGTCCTAGATTTGTGAAACACATGGATCATCCACACAATACCGGTAGCCAATCGTACGCATGGTGTTATCGCGTGATCATCATCTCCATGTCTACCCTTCCCACCTCGTTAAGGTGTTAAGCGCGGAATGGTATCGTTACCTATTGCATGCTATTTATTACCCGTCCCACCTATCAGTCCTAGAGACAGTTGAAACTACTAATCCTAAAGGGGAGGGAGCTTGGCTTTTCAGATTTTAAAAGGATAAAAATCTAGGGCGACCGTCAAAATACATAATGCAGTTAAAGGGGAACTAGTAACAACTAAGAGCTCAAACAGGCCTCCTCATTTTACGAAACAAATTGTTTAGCATGTCTTACACATATTGATTTGGTCTGAATTAAATTAAGGTGTAGGATAGGTTGATTTACCACATATTTTCCAGATAGGGAGTCCAAATTAGTCCTGCTTAGATGTAGTTGTCGAAAACTGAGATAGTTGATATATTACTTAACTGTTTGCCTATGTGTTAAACGAGACCTATAGGCATGATATCTATTAATGAATGAATAAACTAATTGTAAAAAAAAAAAAAGAATTGCTGGTTGTAAGATCTGCGAGTGTTAAACAAATTACCACTGATTTTAAACTTAAGAGTGAATGGGCGATTCAGATTTAGTTGATAGCTCCTATAGGCATGCTCTCTAGGCGTTACTGATTTTATCGTTGTTATTGTCATGCAGAGATCTTATGGGAAGGTCATCTATATGCAATTGGTTACTTTAACTCCGATAAGCAGATTTACCTAGTGACAGATGCATATGCAAAATGTATGTAGTCCTATAGGCACATTATCTATATGATATGCAGAGTTTCAGCAACGATTTATGGGCATAGTATTTATACGAAGTGCAGAAAACCTATGAGCATGGTATCTATGTGAGATGCAGAGGTTTGAAAATCGTAAGTCCTACAAACATGGTATCTACATGAGATGCTAAATTTTGAAAGTGATAATTCCTAAAATATGGTATCTACATGAGATGATGAATTTTGAAAGTAATAATTCCTAAAAATGGTATCTACACGAGGTGCTCAATTTTGAAAGTAAATATCCTTAATACATGGTATCTACCCTTTGCATGCATTCAATCCCATCCCTTTCACTATACACTCTAGTGGATATTCCAAAATTTATTACATCTACATCTAATCAGAGAAAAAAATAAAATTACATCAGTGATTACATCTACATCTAATCAGCCTAATCCAGACTCAGAGTATAATATGAGATAAACCAATTTCCAGGATCGGATTTTCCAAAGCCTTTCTCTTATTTGGGATGTATCAAAGTTCCAATGAACTTCACGAGTTCCAGGCAATGCTTACACCCTAAATATCATTACAGAATCAGATTATAGTGCAGTGTGGAAAGGCCATCCCTTAAATGTCCAAGTTCAGAGGGAACTCAAGGTCTCAAGGCAAGGCTCATAGGAGGGGGGGGGGGGCAGAACTTAGAGACTAGGAGTAAATGTAAGTGCAATAAAAGGGAATTAAAGGGATCCCAGGGCAGGTAGGTGGTCATGCCCAGCAATTAGGATGCTGGCACACCCCTGACCAGCCTGTCAGCCTTAGAATTGGGGAGTTAAGACCTTGTTAAAGGTCTGGTTCAGCCCTGAACAACAATTGAGATGCTGCCAGGCCATACCTTAACTCAGCACATATAGGGAAATGAGGTATGGGAGCAATTTTTTATACTAGCAGCAAGAAACAAAGAAAGAGCAGGCAAAAGCATATAGGTACTTCAAAATTAACTTTGCAGAGAGTTGAAAGCATACATGAATATAAAGAATATAACTAAACACATTATAATGATACTGAAATTAATTTTAGGACATACCAGTTTAAAGAAGCAAGTAGGGAGAAACAGTAGCCTTATGAAAGCCAAAGTGCAGTCAAGAAGCAAGAGTATAAGTTTAGAAAAGAGTTGTGATTTCTGTGTGCTTAATCGTGTGTGGAGGATTATTCAATCGTGTATTTATAGTGCAGAAAAGAAACAGAAATAGTTAAGAAAATAGTTTGAGAATCAATCACACAAGGTTTCCCTTTAATTAATGGATTCTTATTTCAAACGGGCAAAGAAAATAAGGAAAGAGGTCAACTAAAGGGGTAAATACATAATAGTTATTTAAGGGAAGGGTTTTGACAGTACACGGATGTGCAAATTAAGGAAAGGAAACCAATTGACAGCCAAGCAATCACGAGTCAAAAATTTTGTATGAATGAACTAAGTCAGAAAAAAGTAAAGAGAGGCTTTACTTAAGAAGAATCGGCAACAATCAATTAATCCAAAAAAAAATCTGATTCAAACATAAGTCGGAAAACCTTTTTGATGAAAGATTTTAACACACATATAAAAGGTACTGTCATGCTAATCAGAAGAGTCTAGTATAGAAGAATTCAGAGTCATACACAAAAGGATTCAAATTCAATACATAGATCCAAATCGAGTTTGAGAGAGTCCAGGGCTCAAATAGAACCGTAGTCCAAACACACAAGACCAAACTCGCCCAAAAACCCCAAATCCTAGGGTTTTCGATTTGAATCAGATGCAAAGAAGACAAAATGAGGAAACATGCAAATACAGTAGAAAGTTCAAATTAAACAGAGTAAGAAAATTAATTCAAGACATAATGAGAGCAAAAGAAACAGTAGAGGAAAACATGCTTAAGTAGGTATTCTAGAGGAAACTTAAAAAGACAAAATAGTAAGAACACTTAATGAACACAGTAGAAAAATATAGTAGGCGAGATCATAGTGGAAGACAATAGCAGAACATCGTGAAGAGCATACAAACACATAGCGTAGAAACATAGTAGAGGAACATGCGTGGTAAAAGAAGAACATAAGAACATAGAAGAGACATACATACACAAAGAAAGGTAAAAGAAAAGTCAGAAAAACACTTAAGCATTTTCAGAAACCCTAAATCGGAAAGAAGTGACTTTAAAAGTAAAATTTTTAAAGAAAAGTTGGGGAAATCTTTTTAGAACTCAAAAATAGAGCATGAATACACACAGATCTAAAGAAAATCGGAGAAAAACCTCGAACAGCTAGGGTTTCAGTTGAATCTTAGAATGAGAAAGGCTTGAAAAAGGTCCAATCTAAGTTAGATAAGGCCGGAAACAGGCTCGGTTGGCTAAGATATGCCGGAGCCAGGTCGGAGATGGCCGAAAACCTCAAGTCAGTGGAGGTATGAGTCGAGACATTTAAAGTCTAGCCTCAAACCTTCGAGTACCAGGCACACATGAGCGATATGAGGTGAGTATGAGGGTTTCATGGCCTGAGAAACTATGGAAACCGGCGAGAGTCGAAGGGATAAGGGTTAGTTTGGGTGGCGGCGACTATGGTTTGCAGAGACAATGGGAGAGGAAGGGGATTCAAGGGCGGCGGGTTAGGGGAAATGAATTAGGGTTGGGGGGATTTGATAAATTATAAAAGGAAAGGTGGGGTGTGAGGTGTTGATCTTTTAGATCAACGGTTGTGATTAAAAGAAAGGCCTAGTTGGATAATTTAAATGGGTTAGGGGTTGGGTTGGACTGTTCCAAAATAGGGCCTGGAATGGGATCAATTAAGGGGATTAATGTGGCTATAATTGAAATGAAGATGGGCTATTTATTAAATAGCCAATTTTCCCTTTTTAATTTAATTAAAATGGTTAAAAATAATTTTAAAAATAAATTGAAAGTACTGAACTAATTAATAATATATAAACGTTAATCTAAAAATACTGGGAACAATTTTAGAATTGTAAAATATTATTAATCGTAATATATGCTATAATTGTAATTTTATGCAATTTAGCTTTAAAATTATCAAAACAATTTATAAAAATATGCTAAAATCACCTTAATTATATTGTGGTGTAAATATAAGGATGGAAACAAATTACTCACCAAATGATAGTTTTGGAAATAATTTTTGGATTTTTGTACTGCTAAAACAAATAATAAAAATAATTTTAAAAAGCTTTAAAAATTAGGAAAAAATGTCAAATTCTTGGGCATACTTATATATGCATGTACATACTATTTTGAGAATATTTTTAGTATAAAAATAGGTAGGGAAAAATTGGGTATCAACAGCTGCCCCTCTTTACCCGAGAATGATAAAAGAGTTGTCGGGTAAAGATATGATGACCAATTTTAACTGGATGAGATGGATTGAACAAAAAAAAAAAAAGGTTTTAATCGAGCTCTGGTTCCCGAGCTGCCTACATATCCCTGGTCTTACAGGAATTAGGTCATATGTAGTTCAGGATACATCGGCGGAATATGCCGATGGAGGTTTTGAAAAGGACAAACGCAATATTTAGGTTAGGAAGGATGCATGGTCCGGGACCGATGGGCTGCGGGGACCGGAGCGACATCGCTCACGCTTTAATGGTCGTTGCCAACTGGTGTACCTGTAAATGAGCAATACAAACATATCGTGCATAAACTTAAATGTGATGCAAGTTTCTGTTGGACTATGAATGCTGTCTTTGGATGGGTAGGATGACATCCTCAGACCATGACGTCCTGGGCCATGAAGCGTATAATAAAGTATTCGCAGGCTATGAAATGAAGTTCTCGGGCCCTCCGAACCATGATGCCTTTGAATAATGATGTGCAAAAGATAAAAGTGAGGTCCTCAAGCCATGGCATGCCGTTCTCGGGCTATAAAAATGATGCTTTCGAACAATGATGCCTTTGGACAATTAAGCGATATTTCAGCCCATGAAATGCAAGATTTGGCGATATTTCAGCCGATGTAAAGCATAAATATAAATGGCGGTATTTCAGCCGATGTAAAGTTTTAAATAAAGTTGGCGATGTTTCAGCCGATGTAAAGCATAAATATAAGGGGCGATATTTCAACCGATGTAAAGATTTAAATAAAGTTGGCGATATTTCAGCTGATGTAAAGCATAAATATAAATGGCGATATTTCAATCGATGTAAATATTTAAATAAAGTTTCCGATATTTCAGCCGATGTAAATAAGAGGTGGCGATATTTTAGCTATGCCGGATGGAGGTAGTGCTTAACCTCGAAAGGCAGAAAGGTAGCCTTATGCAATGTAAGAAAAATGATGATGGAGACAATGGTTAGTCTCGGAAGGCGGAAAGGTAACCTTATGCAATACAGGGAAATGCAGAATGGAAGTAGTGCTTAACCTCGGAAGGCAGAAAGGTAGCCTTATGCAATATAGAGAAATGCAGGATGGAGGTAGTGCTTAACCTCAAAAGGCAGGAAGGTAGCTTTATGCAATGCAGGGAAAATGCAGATGGAGACAATGCTTAGTCTCGGAGGGCAGAAAGGTAGCCTTATGCAACGCAAGAAAAATGCAGATGGAGACAATGGTTAGTGTCGGAAGACGGGAAGGTAGCCTTATGCAATATAGGGAAATATAGGATGGAGGTAGTGCTTAACCTCGGAAGGCAGAAAGGTAGCCTTATGCAATGTAGAGACATGCAGGATGGAGGTAGTGCTTAACCTCGGAAGGCAGGAAGGTAGCCTTATGCAATGCAGGGAAAATGCAGATGGAGACAATGCTTAGTCTCGGAGGGCAGAAAGGTAGCCTTATGCAATGTAGAGACATGCAGGATGGAGGTAGTGCTTAACCTCGGAAGGCAGGAAGGTAGCCTTATGCAATGCAGGGAAAATGCAGATGGAGACAATGCTTAGTCTCGGAGGGCAGAAAGGTAGCCTTATGCAATGCAAGAAAAATGCAGATGGAGATAATGCTTAGTCTCGGAAGGTAGGAAGGTAGCCTTATGCAATACAGAGAAATGCAGATGGAGACAATGCTTAGTCTCGGAAGCAGAAAGGTAGCCTTATGCAATGCAAGAAAAATGCAGATGGAGACACTTCTTAGTCTCGGAAAGCAGAAATGTAGCCTTATGCAATGCAAGAAAAATGCAGATGGAGACCATTATTAGTCTCAGAAGGCTTGAAAGTAGCCTTATGCAATGCAGAGAAATGCAGATGGAGACAATGCTTAATCTCGGAAGGCAGAAAGGTAGCCTTATGTAATGCAAGAAAAATGCAGATGGAGAGAATGCTTAGTCTCGAAAAGCAGGAAGGTAGCTTTATGCAATGCAAGAAAAATGTAGAATGGAGGTAGTGCTTAACCTCGGAAGACAGAAAGGTAGCCTTATGCAAGGCAATAAAAAAGCAGATGGACACAATGCTTAGTCTCGGAAGGCAGAAAGGTAGCCTTATGCAATGCAGAGAAATGCAGATAGAGACAATGCTTAGTCTCGGAAGGCAGAAAGGAAGCCTTATGCAATGCAAGAAAAATGCAGATGGAGGTAGTGCTTAACCTCAGAAGGCAGGAACGTAGCTTTATGCAGTACAAGAAAAATGCAGATGGAGAAAATGCTTAGTTTTGGAAGGCAGGAAAGTAGCCTTATGCAATGCGCAAAATAAAAGTGAAGAGTAACAAAATTCCTTAGCTGAGAGACGATAGCTGCTAGTTGATTATCATTGTGGCTGCTGGGGATGTCACGTACGAATAGCACTTGTAAATAGGCAATTATTCTAAGAGTTGTATTCCTGAAAAAGTATGAGTATGTAGTTGTATTTGATGATTTTGTCTTGGGTGCCTGCATCCAAAGAAAAGTCGTGAGTTTTGTAAAGGGGGAAGGTTAGTTCGTCTTCCCGTGGCCCCTGCTCGTCCTACTCAATTCTTGTTTTCATTGGGGTAGCGTCGCTAAACAAAGCAATTTTGATAGTAGCCATACATGATTTAATAAAAATATGATGTAAATACATAATTTAAAATGATTTTCTTTTAGATGAACCGACGACTGCGATGCGATTCAAGACATTGTGACCTCTTTTGCTCCGTAATTTTGAGGGTCCTCCTCAAAATTCTGCCCCAGTTTACTGGGCTAGTGTTTCTAACGGCTGCGTGCGATGAATGGCTAGAAGTTGACTTCGGAATTTCGAGGGTCCTCCTCAAAATTCTGCCTAGTTTCCAATATCGGGGAAAATAAAAAATTTATTGAATTGTGATTGAACCCATAGGGCTGCCTACGTATCCCCTCTTAAATGGGAATCAGGTCAGGCGTAGTTCAAATTACATAATGAGATCATAAATGGTTACACATAGTATCGCTTGACTGCATCTGAATTGATTGGTTTTGGCCAGACTTCCCCATCCATTTTTGCGAGTATGAGGGCTCCTCCTGTTATGAACCGGTGAACCATGTACGGGCCTTGCCAGTTAGGAGAGAACTTTCCTTTGGACTCATCCTGATGCGGAAAAATTTTCTTCAACACCAGCTGCCCAGGTGTGAATTGACTCGGCTTGACTCTTTGTTGAAGGCTCTGGACATCCTGCACTAATACAATTGACCATGACAAACTGCATTCAGTCTTTTCCCGTCTATAAAGGCTAACTGCTCATAGCGACTCTTTACCTATTCTGCATCTTCAAATTCCGCTTCCTGTATAATCCTCAGGGAGAGAATCTCTACCTCAACTGGAATGACTACCTCGGTACTGTAAACCAACATATAGGGTGTCTCCTCAGTTGATGTGCAGACTGTGGTACGGTATCCCAATAAAGCAAAGGATCATTTTTGGTGCCAGTGCTTGTGTTTTTCTATCATTTTCCTTATTATCTTCTTGATGTTCTTATTAGCCACTTCTACAGCTCTATTCATCTAAGTTCTATAGGCTATAGAATTCTTGTGCCTGATCTTGAATGTCTCACACATTGCTTTCATCAGATCACTATTGAGATTGGAACCATTATCATTGATGATTGACTCTGGGACACCAAACCGGCAAATGATACAGTTGCGGACAAAGTCTACCACAACCTTCTTGGTTACTGCCTTATATGATCCTGCTTCAACCCATTTGGTGAAGTAATCAACTGCCACTAGAATGAACCTGTGCTCGTTTGATGCGGCACGCTCGATAGGTCCGATGACATCCATTCCCCAAGCGGCGAACGACCATGGTGAGCTCGTTGCATTGAGCTCGTTAGGAGGCACCTTTATCATGTCTGCATGAGTCTGGCAGAGATGGCATTTTTAGACATGCTGGATGCAGTCCATCTCTATAGTCATCCAGAAATAACCAGCTTAGAGTATTTTCTTGGCTAAGACGAAACCATTCATCTGCGGGCCACAGGTCCCTGCATGAACCTCCTCCAATAACCTAGATGCTTCCTTTGCTTCAACATATCTTAGTAATCCCAAATCGGGAGTCCTCCGCTGTGAAAGAAGTTGTTAGATAACCTCCGAAATGTGTGCTTCTACGTAGCGCTTGCAAGTTCTGGATACTCTCCTATTATCAAATACTCCTTGATATTATAGAACCATGATTTTCCGTCTACTTCTTCCTCGACATGCGTAATAGGTTGGCTGATCATGATTTTTTATCGGAATAGGATCTATGAAGTTCTTATCTGGATGTTGAATCATAGATGATAAGGTAGCCAATACATCGGCAAACTCATTCTGGACTCTGGGAACATGCTGGAATTCTGTCTTTATAAACCTCTTCCTCAACTCCTGTACATGATGTAGATAAGGGAGTATCTTGGAGTTCTTAGTTTCCCATTCTTCTCGGACCTGATATATGAGCAAGTCTGAATCCCCGATCATTAGCAACTGCTGGATGTTCATGTAAATGGCCATCTTGAGTCCCAGGATGCATGCTTCATATTAGGCCATGTTATTGGCGCACGGGAATCTGAGCTTCGCAGACACCAAATAATGTTGGCCAGTTTATGATATTATGACTGTTCCTATGATAACTCCTTTGAAATTTGCTGCTCCGTCAAAAAACATTCTCCAACCATCATAGGATTCTGTAATATCTTCTACTATGAAGGAAACCTCCTCATCAGGAAAATATATTTTTAGGGGTTCGTATTCTCCGTCCACAGGATTTTCGGTGAGATGATCTGCCAATTCTTGCCCTTTGATTGCCTTCTAAGTTACGTAAACAATGTCAAATTCACTTAGCAGGATTTGCCACTTGACTAGCTTGCCAGTGTGCATGGGCTTATGGAAGATATACTTAAGCGGATCCATTCTTGATATGAGATAAGTGGTATAGGCACATAAATAATGTATCAATTTCTGAGCTACCCAAGTCAGAGCATAACAGGTGTGCTCTAATAGAGAATACCAGGCCTCGTACGGGGTGAACTTCTTGCTGAGATAGTAGATAGCCTGCTCCTTTCTCCCCATTTCATCATGTTGTCCCAAAACACAACCAAATGCCCCATACAATACTACAAGGTAGAGAAATAGAGGTCTACCTGGTTTGGGTGGAACCAAAATTGGTGGCGTTGACAGGTATTCCTTGATTCTGTCAAAGGATTTTTAGCAGTCATCAGTCCATTTGGTAGCAGCATCTTTCTTCAACATCTTAAAGATTGGCTCACAGATGACAGTAGATTGAGCTAAGAACCGACTGATGTAATTGAGTCTCCCCAAGAAACTCATCACCTCTTTCTTGTTCTTTGGCGGTGGCAATTCTTGAATGGCCTTAACCTTTGACGGATCCAGTTCTATCACTCGTCGACTTACGATGAAACCAAGCAGCTTTCCAGCAGGAACCCCGAATGAACATTTGGCGAGATTCAGTTTCAGATTGTACCTTCTCAATCTATTGAAGAACTTCCTCAAATCTTCCATGTGGTCAGTGGCTTTCTTGGATTTGATGATGACATCGTCTACATACACCTCAATCTCTTTATGTATCATGCCATGGAAAATAGTAGTCATGGCCCTCATGTAGGTGGCCCCAACATTCTTTAATCCAAACGACATCATCTTGTAACAATACATCCCCCACGACATAATGAAAGCCATTTTCTCTGCGTCTTCTTCGTCCATCCATATCTGATGGTACCCAGCAAAACAATCGATGAATGACTGTAGCTCGTACTTGGCGCAGTTGTCAATTAGGATGTTTATGTTCGGCAAGGGGAAGTCATCTTTCGGACTGGCCTAGTTAAGGTCCCGGTAGTCGACATAGACTCTGACCTTCCCACCCTTCTTTGGCACTGCACAATGTTGGCCAACCATGTTGGGTATTCCACTACCCTGAGGACCTTGTCTTTGACTTGTTTGGTAACTTCTTCCTTGATTTTCAAACTCATGTCTCGCTTGAACTTTCTGAGCTTCTACTTTATCGGCGAACATGTTGGATATGTTGGCAGTTTGTGAGCTACAATAGATGTACTGAGACCGATCATATCATCATACGACCAAGAAAATATGTCCTCATATTCTTTAAAAAACTCAGTGTACCCTTCCTTTTCTGACGGTGACAGGTGAACACTGATGCGTGTTTCCTTGACATTCTCCGTATCCCCCAAGTTGACGATATCAGTTTTATCCAAGTTAGACTTGGGCCTATTCTCAAAGTCCTCAATCTCTTTAACGACCTCTTCTAGTATATCATCCTCTTCTGAGTCTATATCCGTTTATTGCATTATCTCGTCGCATGTCAAATTTGTCAGTTCATCAAGATAAGCAATAGTAATGCTATGTAAAGATAGAGGAAATAATAAGAGCGAGATTTATAAGAAACTGAAATACTTTGATAAATTCCAAAATTGTTTTGAACATCGGAGCTGTTTTCAAAATTTAAAGATAATACGGAAAGGAAATCATCTAGCGAAAAAGTAAAAGATAATGCATAGTACTTTGTCCAGTCTTGCTACCCCGAAGCTTTCCGGGCCTTAGTGGTCCTGATAGACCAGTTGTTGAGATTCGCTCCTCAGCTCACAGCTTGTATACAAGGGACTTCCTCCTCAAAAATGACATGACAGTCCATATTGTCTTCTTCCAAGAACAGATTCTTCATCGCCACCAATGTTTATTCTTCTTTTGACCTATATAAGATGTTTGTCGGCTAGAAAGTCTATTCCAGGCTGGGTATCGGGTGCTCCAGCAGATAGTAGGGGCCACGCCAGGGTGGTGACCAATTCTTGAATTCATGCCAAATATATCCATAACCTAACCCGAAGGTGGTGCCATGCTTCTTCAGTTTGATAGGCTTAGTAATTTCATGGAGGTTCTTGCCAAGCCCTTTGCCAGGTTCATACCCGCTCTAATTTAGTATACTTTCCATCTTGTTATCCCACCACTTATCTTTGTCCACAGTGTTGACTTTCTCGATGTGATGATAGGTTTTTACACCTAACTTCCTTCTTCCTCCAATTGTTGGGATGTTCTGGCAACTGTATATGGGGTTACTACCGTCGCCATGAATGATCACCTCTTAGTGATTCCACTTGAACTTGACTGCCTAGTGCAGGGTTGATGCTACAGCTCCAGCGGAGTGGATCCAAGGCCGTCCCAGTAGTAATTTGTAAGATGTTGGGATGTCTATCACTTGAAAATCGATGTCGAACCAAGTTGGTCCCATTTGCAGTCATAAACTGATCTCCCCAATAGTTGACCTTTGGGAACCATTGAAAGCTTTAATGTTAATAGCCCCATCCTTTATTTCATGTATACTCTTCCCCAATGTTCTGAGGGTCACTAACGGAAAAGTATTGAGGCTGTACCATCCATCAATCAAAGTCCCGGTGATGAAATAGTCTTCACACTGCACAGTGATGTGCAACGCTTTGTTGTGGCTTAAACCTTCAGGGGGAAATCATCCTCATGGAAAGTGATTTTATGACTCTCCAATATCTGCCCCACCATTTTTGCTATCTCTCCTCCAGTTATGTTACTGGGTACATATGCCTTGCTTAGTATCTTCATCAGGGCATTCTTATGTGTCTCGGAGCTTTGCAGCAGAGCTAAGATAGAGATCTGCGCTGGTGTTTTATTTAGTTGATCAACAACTGAGTATTTTTTTGCCTGTATCTTCCGCTAGAGATCATTGGGACCAGTTTCAATAGGCCGCCATGAGGCCTGCTTACTTGATTCAACTAAGTGCTTTGGAGTATAAATTTTGCCGGTCCTGGTCATACCTTGTGCTGCAATTGTTTCTCCAGACCTAGTTTTCCCATTCCTTCTCGCCTCGGCGGTGTAATCCCAAGGAATGGCCTGTGTATGGAACGGTGTTATGACTGACATTGCTACAGGAATGGGCACCCTTGTTTTGGGCGGTAACACAGCAACTTCAAATGGCACAGGTGCCTTTGGAGACCCAAACTCTACCTAAATTGGCTTTGCGGTATTTGCGGATGATGGTGTTCCAAGCTTGAGAGGTATCGACATATTTAGTTCAGCATCCCCAGAGGGCTGGATCTGGACTACAATTGGATTCAATGTGACTGTTGGTTTCTTAGGCTCGTTACCTTTGGCAATTAATCCAATCGACCCTTTGGGGTCCCAATCATCTTCTACCTTGATCATGTGCACACCCCCACCCTTATGACCAGGCAAGGGATTATTGTGAACATTAGGAGAAGGCTCCTTTGCCACGATGATTTTGTTGTCAATTAGAGCCTGGATTTTATCCTTCAGAGATCGGGATTCATCAATGGTATGCCCTTTCATGCCGGAATGATATGCACAGGTTTTATTTGGATTGACCCATTGGGAAGGATATTCTGGAGTTATGGAAGGGATTCGGTTGATGTAACCGGTAGCTTTGAGCCTTTCATATAGCTGGTCGATTGGCTCGGCGATGGAGGTGTATTGCTTGGGAGGTCTACGTTCGAAGTTAGGACGTGGCCTGCGGAAGTTTTGGCGGGCGGGAGGTGATTGGTAGTGAGAAGGCTGAGCATTGTAGGCTTGGTAGACGGGTATGGATTGGGAATATCTTGGTGAGGTAGGTTGATATTTGGGGGATGTAAATGATTGGTAAGTAGGTGATGGAATTCGGTAGGATGGCGGAGGTGCGTGGTAATTACGGATAGGTTGATATGTGAGAGGAGGTACCGGGTAAGCTTGGTATTTTACTAGGGATTTCATTCTCTGCGCAACCATCACGACATTTACGTACCTTTTCTTGGACGTGCCACCAAACTGTAGGCCTTTGTTGGTAGCCTGCAGTGCCTCAAAATTAGTAACCATACCGCTTTTAATGCCTTCCTCAATCCTTTCTCCTAGCTTGATGATGTCAGAGAATTTCTGGCCCTCTATCAGCATCAAACTCTCATAATATTGTGGATCCTGAGCTCGGACACAAAACCTTTTCATATGTTCTTCTTCCAAGGCCGGCCTGACCTTAGCAGCCTCTGACCTCCAACGAGTAGCATACTCGCGGAATGTCTCTGTAGGTTTCTTCTTCAAATTTTGGATATAGAAGACATCTGGCGCATTTTCTGTATTGAATCTGAACCTGTCCATGAAATCCGACACCATCCCTACCCAGCTTGTCCACTTCTTGGGATCTTGGCTAATGTACTAAGATAGCGCATCACCTTTCAAACTTCTCATGAAGAGCTTCATGCGAATCTTTTCATCCCTTCCGACTCCGACCAACTTATCGCAGTATATCCTCAAATGGACTCTAGGATCCCTAGAGCCATCAAACCTCTCGAACTTAGGAGGTTTGTACCCCTCGGGAAGTTCGACGTCTGGCTGAACGTAAACGCCCTCATAATTCAACCCCTCAATACCTTTGTTTCCTTCAACACGCTGGACTCGACTAGTCAGTTTCTTTAGCTATGCGGCCAGATTCTTGATGAGGGAGTCTTTGTCATCAGACTCCGGTGTGTTTGAAATGGGTTGAGTGTATTATGGCATGGTTTCCACATAGATGGTTGTGTGGTGGGGATGATCATTTAGCGGTTCGGGAATGAGGAGCGGGGTATTGTTTGAAGTGTGACAAATGTTGCAATTTTGATGGGAATTGGGTTGTTTATGTGGTTTCGGAATGTTCTGTGGAGGTATAGGATTTTGAGCATTAGGAATGTTGATGCCTGGGGTAGTGAGGGAGAATGACAAGCTTTCCAAGTTCCGAACTTGGTCTAGTTCTTCTTGAAATTTAGTAACTTTTGTTCAAGCTGGGTGGCACTTTCTTTGGACACTGAACACGCCAAGGAACCTCTACCCTTTCAACTGAGTTCTCCTTCCTGACGTTGCTCAAGTCTTCCATTTTTGCCTTGTTCTTGTTTTAGATAGGACTCAAAGGAGGAGAAGGTAGAGGGCCCTTAGATCTTGTGGAGTAGGATGATGATGCCAGAGTGCACGAACTAACCTTTTGGGGAGGGGAATAAAACAAAATAAAAACAAAAAAGGTAATAAGTTAGTATGAATTATGAGAAAATGTTACAATATTTAAACACATAATATAAGAATATAACTCGTGTCCTATGTTAGGTGCCTCGTTGTGTCCGAGGTAGGCCTTGCGACAAGTTGATTTGGAGAACTTATAATGCTAAATGCCTTATTTTATTGATAAACATAAGATGAATCCCATAACGACACAAAAATTGCAGGAAATAAAAAAAATGTCACTAATGGCCATTGGCCTTATTACATTTAAAGAAAAAAAAAGAAAAGAATCCTATTTATTTGGTCCCAGAAGGACCTTCCCCATGTTGAATGTTCTTGTCGATCAAATCCTCTAGTTCACGTAGATTCTCCAGTAGAAATGCTTTTGCTAGGTTCTCTCCTTCGCTTCCCTCGGCGTTCTGGCAATCGGTGAATCTCTTCCTCATTTTTCCTTCTAATTCTAGCAGAATGTATTCCAGCTTCTCACTAGCCCTGGTGACTCTCTCTTTCCATACGTTGATTTGGTTACTTGATGGGAGGTTCCTCCACCAGGCCAGCAAGAGTGAGGGTATGTTGACCATACCGAAGTCGGGAGCTTTTTCATTCATTTCCTGCAAAACAAAAGGGTTAGAACCTTAGCTCACCGGACTCGACTATTTAAATCAATAATTAGCATAATGGCATTTAGTTCTCCAAATAAATGCACAAAATATGGTGTTGTCCGTTTTGGTTCCAAGAAAACCCAGTGGACTTTGGTCAAGGCTATCCTAAGGAGTCATTATGTGGATAACATAACTGACTCAACTAGGTTTGACAGTGATGCATGCACAGTTAAATAGAATAAGGTTTCTATAGGGTATTAGACAGGTACCCTTTGAGCGGACTACTCAAGAGGGAAAGGCACAGAACCATCGACTGCACCGCTGATCGACTGGTTTTACCGTAAATATGCCTTTGCCAAATTTAGGGGGTAAAAATATTAGAAGAGCGCAACAACTCATTATAAGCGTTGCTATGGTATTTGTTTGGCACGAGTGGAATATGATGTTGAAGATGCAATTACAAAGATGAAACAAATTGTCATGAATTTTCACATTCATAATGATTACAATGATTGCTCAAAAATTACAACGGTATTGAAGTAAAGTAGTAAACGAAAGTGTTAAAGAAAAAAGAAACAAAAAAAGCCAAGTTAGTTTCGAATAAAGACATTAAATAAAGCAGTAAAAAAGCAATAAAGTCACAAATAATACGAAATGGTAAAAGCCTTAAAGAAGTCCCCAGCAGAGTCGCCATGTTGTCGACGCCCTCTTTTCCTCGCGAAATCGGGTTTACAAAATTTGGTAAGACAACTCTATTCCCGTTTGGGATTTGGGTTTTTGATTTAAAGAGTCGCTACCTAATGATTAAGTGTATTAGGACACTAAGGTTTTTGAGTTGGAAAACCAGAGTTCGGGTAAGGGCTAGAAATTATCTCGAGGGGAAAGTGTTAAGCACCCCTCAAGATCCACTAGTGTGGTTCCAGGCCATGCTATGTTATGACTTCAAATGCAAACGAGCATACAAATAATTTCACATAAAGATCGCAAGTAGGTGTGCATAATAGTTGACAAGCATGTTTGACATTAAGATCTAGGTGGTCTCATAATTTGTTTAAGAAAAATGTCCAAGTGCAGAAATTTAAACAAAGAAATGAATAAAGGAAATTTTGAAAAGAAGAGAATAGTGCAGTAAAAATGAGGAATTTGGTGACTGAAATGAGATATAGAGTTTTATTGATAAAATACTAATAAATTTACATAAAGGAAAGAGGTCCTAGGTTTGTGAAACACATGGATCATCCACACAACACCGATAGCCAATCGTACGCATGATATTATCGCATGATCATCATCTCCATGTCTACCCTTCCCACCTCATTAAGGTGTTAAGCACAGAATGGTATCATTATCTACTGCATGCTATATATTACCCGTCCCACCTATCAGTCCCGGAGGCAGTTGGAACTACTAATCCTAAAGAGGAGGGAGCTTGGCTTTTCAGATTTTAAAATGATAAAAATCTCGGGCGACCGTCAAAACACATAATGTAGTTAAAGGGGAACTAGTAGCAACTAAGGGCTCAAACAGGCCTCCTCATTTTAAGAAACAAATTGTTTAGCATGTCTTACACATACTGATTTGGTCTGAATTAAATTAAGGCGTAGGATAGGTTGATTTACCACATATTTTCCAGATAGGGAGTCCAAATAGGTCCTGCTTAGATGTAGTTGTCGAAATTGACATAGTTGATTAATTACTTAACTGTTTGCCTATGTGTTAAACGAGATCTATAGGCATGATATCTATTAATGGAGGAATAAACTGATTGCAAAAAAAAAAAAGAATTGTTGGTTGTAAGCTCTGCGAGTGTTAAACAAATTACCACTGATTTTAAACTTAGGAGCGAATGGGCAATTCAAATTAAGTTGATAGCTCCTATAGTCATGCTCTCTAGACGTTACTGATTTTATCGCTGTTATTGTCATGCATTGATCCTATGGGCAGGTCATCTATATGCAATTGGTTATTTTAACTCCGATAAGCAGATTTACCTAGTGACAGATGCATATGCAAAATGCAGGAAGTCCTATAGGCACACTATCTATATGATATGCAAAGTTTCAGCAACTAGTTATGGGCATAGTATTTATACGAAGTGCAGAAAACCTATGAGCATGGTATCTATTTGAGATGCAGAGGTTTGAAAGTAGTAAGTCCTACAAACATGGTATCTACATGAGATGCTATATTTTGAAAGTGATAATTCCTAAAATATGGTATCTACATGAGATGCTGAATTTTGAAAGTAATAATTCATAAAACATGGTATCTACACGAGGTGCTGAATTTTGAAAGTAAATATCCCTAAAACATGGTATCTACCCCTTTGCAAGCATTCAATCCCATCCCTTTCACTATACACCCCAGTAGATATTCCAAAATTTATTACAGACCAAATGAATCAGAGAAAAAAATAAAATTACATCAGTGATTATACTACATCTAATCAGCCTAATCCAGACTCAGAGTATAATAATATGAGATAAACCAACTTCCAGGATCGGAATTTCCAAAGCCTTTCCCTTATTTGGGATGTGTCAAAGTTTCAAGGAACTTTACGAGTTCCAGGCAATGCTTACACCCCAAATATCATTGCAAAAACAGATTATAGTGCAGTGTGGAAAGGCCAACCCTAAAATTTCCAAGTTCAGAGGGAACTCAAGGTCCCAAGGAAAGGCTCATAGAAGGGGGGAAGAACTTAGAGACTAGGAGTATATGTAAGTGCAATAAAAGGGAATTAAGGGGAGGCCAGGGCAGGCTGGTGGTCATGCCTAGCAATTAAGATGCTGGCACACCCCTGACCAGCATGTCAGCCTTAGAATATGGGAGTTAAGACCTTGTTGAAGGTCATCTTTAGCCCTGGACAGCAATTGGGATGCTGCCAGGCCATACCTTAACTTAGCACGCATAGGGGAATGAGGTATGGGAGCAATTGCTTATACTAGCAGCAAGAAATTAAGAAAGAGCAGGCAAAAACATGCATGTACTTCAAAATTAACTTTGCAGAGAGTTGAAAGCATACATGGATGCAAAGACTATAAATAAACATATTAGAATAATACTGAAATTAATTTAGGATATACCAGTTCAAAGAAGCAAGTAGGGAGAAATAGTACACTTATGAAAGCCAAAGTCCAGTCAAGAAGCAAGAATATAAGTTTAGAAGAGAGTTGTGATTTCTATATGCTTAATCGTGTGTGGAGGATTATTCAATCGTTTATTTATAGTGCAGAAAGGAAATAGAAATAGGTAAGAAAATAGTTTGAGAATAAATCACACAAGGTTTCCCTTTAATTAAGGGATTCTGATTTCAAACGGGCAAAGTAAATAAGGAAAGAGGTCAACTAAACATTTTTCAAAGTAGTGCAAGAAGGGATAAATACATAATAGTTATTTAAGGGAAGGGTTTTGACAGTACACAGTTGTGCAAATTAAGGAAAGGAAATCAATTAACAGCCAAGCAATTATGAGTCGAAAATTTTGTATGAATGAACCAAGTCAAAAAAAGGTAAAGAGAGGCTTTACTTAAGAAGAATCAGCAACAATCAATTAATCCCAAAAAAAGATTCTGATTCGAACATAAATTGGAAAACCTTTTTGAAGAAAGATTTTAACACACATATAAAAGGGACTGTCATGATAATCAGAAGAGTCAAGTATAGAAGAATTCAGATTCATACACAAAAGGGTTCGAATTCAATACATAGATCCAAAGCGAGTTTGAGAGAGTCCAGGGCTCAAATAGAACCCTAGTCCAAACACACAAGACCAAACTCGCCCAAAAAACCCAAATCCTAGGATTTTCGATTTGAATCAGATGCAAAGAAGACAAAATGAGGAATTAAGCAAATAAAGTAGAAAGTTCAAAGTAAACATAGTAAGGAAATTAATTCGAGACATAATGAGAGCAAAAGAAACAGTAGAGGAAAACATGCTTAAGTAGGTATTCTAGAGGAAACTTAAAAAGATAAAATAGTAAGAACACTTAATGAACACAATAGAAAAATACAGTAGCGAGATCATAGTGGAAGACAATAGCAGAACATCATGAATAGCATACAGACACATAGCGTAGAAACATAGTAGAGGAACATGCATGGTAAAAAAAGAACATAAGAACATAGCAGAGACATACATATACAAAGAAAGGGAAAAAAAGTCAGAAAAACACTTAAGCATTTTCAGAAACCCTAAATCGGAAAGAAGTGACTTTGAAAGTAAAAGTTTTAAAGAAAAGTTGGGGAAATCTTTTGAGAACTCAGAAATAGAGCATAAATACACACAGATCTAAAGAGAATCGGAGAAAAACCTCAAACAGCTAGGGTTTCAGATTAACCCTAGAATGAGAAAGGCTTGAAAAAGGTCCGATCTTAGTCAGATAAGGCCGGAAACAGGCTCGGGAGGCTAAGATATGTCGGTGCTAGTCCGGAGATGGCCGGAAACCTCAAGTCGGCGGAGGTCTGAGTGGAGACCTTGAAGTCTATCCCCAAACCTTTGAGTACCAGGCACACATAAGCGATAGGAGGTGAGTATGAGGGTTCCATGGCTTGAGAAAACATGGAAATCGACGAGAATCGAAGGGATTAGGTTTAGTTTGGGTGGCCACGACTAGGGTTTGTAGAGAGAATGGGAGAGGAAGGGGATTCAAGGGCGGCAGGTTAGGGAAAATGAATTAGGGTGGGGGGTTTGGTAAATTAAAAAAGGAAAGGTTGGGTGTGAGCCGTTGATCTAAAAGATAAACGGCTGTGATTAAAAGAAAGGCCTGGTCGGGTAATTTAAACGGGTTAGGGGTTGGGTTGGACTGGTCCAGAATTGGGCCTGGAATGGGGTCAACTAAGGGAATTAATATAGCTATAATTGAAATGCAGATGGACTATATATTAAATAACCAATTTTCTTCTTTTTTTAATTTAATTAAAATGGTTAAAATTATTTTAAAAATAAATTGAAAGCACTGAACTAATTAATAATATATAAACGTTAATCTAAAAATAATGGGAAAATTTTTATAATTGTAAATGCTATTAATCATAATATAGGCTATAATTGTAATTTTATGCAATTTAGCTTTAAAATTATCAAATAAATTTATAAGAATATGTTAAAATCATCTTAATTATATTGTGGTGTAAATATAAGGATGGAAATAAATTACTCACCAAATGATAGTTTTGGGAATAATTATTAGATTTTTGTACTGCTAAAACAAATAATAAAAATAATTTTAAAAAGCTTTAAAAATTTGGAAAAAGTGTCAAAATTCTTGGGCATATTTATATATGCATGTACTTTCTATTTTGAGAATATTTTGAGTACAAAAATAGGTAGAAAAAAATTGAGAATCAATAATTATGACTTACTAACATTATGTATAGTCAATGATGGAGAAACAAAAATAGGGTTGAAATTTGATAATAAATTCTTGAGGAATACAATATTAAATTTCCTGACCGCCAGACGTGATGGAGTTAACTCCTGCCTTACTTGGTTCATTTGGCTGGTTTTCACACATCTTGAAGTTGAAAAGAATATAAGGGAAGAACTCAGGAAAATCATCCCACTGGGAGAAGCCGGAAAATGGAGGCTTTTTACGGTAGAAGAGTTGAAAAATATTGTTTATTTACATGCTGCATTTTGCAAAGCATTAAGGCTATATCCCCCTGTTCCATTCCAATTTAAGACTCCACCAGAACCTCATATTCTCCCAAGTGGTCATCATGTTAATTCGAAGATAAGAGTGATGTTTAATTTGTATGCGATGGGGAGGATGTAATTCATTTGGGGAAAGGATGCTTCAGAATTCAAGCCAAAGAGATGGATATCAGAGCGTGGAGCGGTGAAACATGAACCATCTTACAAGTTTTTGTCTTTCAATGCAGGACCAAGAAAGTGCTTATGGTAAGGAATGTCTTTCACTCAATTGAAAGCGGTGGCCGCTGCTATCATCCATAATTAACAGATTAAAATAGTGAAAGGTCACGATATTTTCCCTAATTGCTCTGCTATACTCTACTTGAAATATAGTTTTAAAGTTAGGGTTAAGAAAAGATGGGCATAGTACTTTTATATTGCTCTTTTTTTCCGTCTTTTTGTATAATGTTTACTTGTATTCATGTTCAAATAATGGGAATTTCATTAGACTAAATGGGAAGAATAAATGCATGATTTTATCGTAATGTGCAGTTGATTAATTTTTGGTGCAAAAAGACAATTAATTCAAAAGTCTTTTACTTTTCTATTAGTTCTATACTATTTCAAACTCACATGATAATAAAAATTTATCCATCACATTTTAGAACGGAACATAATTACTAATAATAATTAATCTCTTTCTACTTCTCAGTGATATGTAAGTAAAAGGAGAGTAGACAAATTTCAAGATTTGTGGTTATCGGTAAATATATATCGATGAAACATAGCGAATTGAGAAAAGGAGAGAAAACTAATGAAGAAGAAGAAGGAGGTTTTGACTTACTAACATTATGTATAGTGAAAGATGGAGAAACAAAAACTTGGGTTGAATATAGTAATTCTTGAGGGATACAATATTAAATTTTTGGGTGGGTGTGATGGAATTAACTCTTGCCTTGGTTTATTTGGCAGGTTTTCACACATCTTGACGTTGAAAAGAATATAAAGGAAGAACTCAGGGCAATCATCCCAGTGGGAGAAGCCAAAAGATGGAGGCTTTTACAGTAGAAAAGTTAAAAAATACATGCTGCATTGTGTGAAGCACCACTTAGGCTATATCACCCTGTCCCCTTCCACCTCAAGACTCCACAATGATCCGATATTCTCCCTAGTGGTCATTATGTTCATCCTATGATAAGAGTGATGTTTAATGTGTATACAATGGGAAGAATATAATTGATTTGGGGAAAGGATGCCACAGAATTCAAGCCAAAGAGATGTATATCAGAGCATGGAACGATAAAACATGAGCTATCTTACAAGTCTTTGTCCTTCAATGAAGGACCTAGGAAATATTTAGGGAAAGTGGTATGAGCTAATATTACTCTAAACCAAAGGATACAGATTCAATGGATTCTCTACTGATTTGAGTATCAACAGCAACAATGAAGAAGAAATTAAAAATAAAAACTAGCAGAAGGAGGGAGGTTCCAGAACTAACAAAACCTATATTAAAGATAAAAGAAAAGACTAATATTAGCATAATACTACATGCTAGTCTCCTACCAATTTATATAGTAGACTCCTCCTTATGTGCCCTTCTATGTTGTTGCCTTATCTCTAACGGAATGTGCAGCATTGTGCTTGGTAAGGGCCACAAAGTTGTCTAGGTATTTTGGTGGATGCACTACCCTGTTGTTGTGCCTCTGCCTAGTCTACCATTTAGTGTCATTCATTATATCGCCATCCCCTTGAAGTTGAACCTTGTTCCTAAGGTTCATCTCAGGAAACTTGCATTGAATAGATACAGTGTCTTCCAAAGTAGCCTTGGAGCATGGTAGTCCCGACCAACTAATTAAATATTGATCAACCTGATGGCCGCCTTTGGAGAATACACGATGATGTAGAACACTCTTGGGATGCAGAGTCTTGGAAGATGAGTGGTCTAACAAGTCAATTGGGGTGAATTGTTAGGAAGGTTGACCAATGCCTTTGCGTAGAACAGACACATGAAAGACATTGTGTATCCTTGATGAAGCAGGAAGGTCCAATTTTAAAGCAACTTCTCCAATTTGCTGGATAATTTGGAATGGACCAAAGTAGTGTCTGCTTAACTTATTGTAGCGCTGAAGTTGGATAGAGAGTTGATGAAATGGTCGCAAACTTATGTACACCCAATCACCTTCTGCAAATGAAATGTCGCGCCTACCTTTGTCAGCTAGGAGCTCCATTCTATCTTGGGCTTCTTTGAGATTGTCTTTGAGGAGGGCTAACGTCTCATCACATTACCGAAAAGATTCCACAACAGCTGGATTACTAAATGAATCAGCCACAAACCGGATAATAAAGGGTGGAGGTCTGTAAGCACGTGATTTTTGCTCTACACGAAGATAACTCCTAAAAATAGATCAAAATAGTTTTTATTGATTTTTTAGGAATTTTTTCTTTATTTAGTCGCATTTCATGCATTTTAACATTTTAAAATTAAAATAAAAAATAAATAAAAAATATATCTTGCATGGCATTTAGGTTTTAGCGGAAGTCATTTGGTTTTCATAATTAGAAAAACCCTTCCCCAAAAAATATTCCCTACATAAGACCTTCCTCAAAAATATTTTCCCCCCAAAAGACCTTCCCCAAAATATTTTTCCCCCCAAAAGACCTTCCCTCCAAAATATTTTCCCCCCAAAAATATTTCTCACACACACCATATACACTGCTATATATACACACAAAAAATACACTTTAGGGGGAGGAAAAGCATTTTAAAAATTTGGCAGACGCAACACAAGACCCCAACCCCCCTGAACTTCATTGTGAACTCAATAGCCCACCATCACCGCCAGCAGTTCCGGCCAAACCCCTACTTGAACCCTAGAGCTTCTACACCTCGCCCAAACGACCTTTCAGCTTCTTTTGTATCTCGACAGTAACGCACAGCCAAGACCCTCCTTTCTCCATGAAGACCAAACCAACAAATCCCTTCCTCTTCTGACCTCCCAGCTCACCGGAATCCGGCAACTACCAGCTGAGGCTCACGCACCCAGAATCACATACAAAAACAAACACGAACATAAATTAAAAGAGGTCGAGCTCGAGTTCACCGGCGAGTTTCAGTCCGCTAGGTCTTGGTCGGGTTTCTGTTGCGATTTATTCGATCCGATTTCAGTAGCTATAGTTCTCTTTTGCTGTTGGCGTCTCTTATGTGTACTGCTCGGAGGAAATTTTTAATCGGAAAGCTTGACTAAAGGTCTGATTCTTACTCTACTTCCCGAATGTTTATATGTGTTTTTTCTTGATATTATGCTATTAATCTCTGCTTTGTTGATCGTATGAATTAATGTTTTATTAATCTATTTTGGAGTATGTCATATTAGTATTTGGTTTGCATCAGTTTGTTGTGAAGTTTTCTTGTTTGTATGTGGTTTGGCTTAAGCTTCTTGGCTAGATTTTCACGATTAAAATGAGTTTGGTTTCCCTGATGCATTGTTTCACTGAGATATAGATGTTTAATGGACAGTGCTTACTGTGATTTCTGAATATTCTGCCTGTGTGTACATATGAAACGAGGCTTTCTGCATGTATGAAATGCACGTATATAACCAAAATGGCTCTCAACTTTAAAACTCTTGAAATTGTTGGGTGTCGAATTGTGTGGCACTAACTTTGAACATGCATCTTCAGATAAGATTTCACCAGATAAATTTTTTATTCTTTGTATATATGTTAATAGTTGATATACTGAGTATTACTCCTAACGGTATTTAGCCATTTCGTTGAAAATAGGCTCATTAGATAAAGCTTCTATGTTGGGTAGTAACAGAGTATTTGACTCATGGATAACTTTGTATCAACATCTATCAATGTAGTGGCCAACCAAATTATTTACCTGGGAATCAATTTTGCAAGAGTTCCTTTGATGAAACAAGAACTTACTGCTTATAGGATCGTGTATAGACATTTCGGATTTTACATTATCTTTTGAAATAATTCGAGGTGTGCCATGCCGAATAAGATTCCATGCATGGCCCTCGTCTTAATTAACTTTAATACTTAGAAATTCGGGACGGGCCGTTTAGCGAATTTCACGGCCCTCCCAAAAGATGATAATGCGTTAGTCACTTTGAGCGCGTTTTTAATAATTTTACCTTCTTAAATACGGGTGTGCATTTCATGCGACCCAAATCTAAATCTCAACAAAGTCGAAATGTGTCAAAATCCACGGGTGCACTGGTGCGACATGGTTCGAGATACGTTTTCACGACGTTGCAATTCTTATTAAAAAATAAATATATAAAAAAGCGGGTTACTAATAAAAGGCACATAAGTTAAAACATGTTTTGAAATCAGATAAAAGTAAATACTACAGTTGAGCGACCGTGCTAGAACCACGGAATCCGGGAATGCCTAACACCTTCTCCCGGGTTAACAGAATTCCTTACTCGGATTTCTGGATTGCGGACTATTAACAGAGTCAACAAGTTCCTCGGTTCGGGATTCAACCGGTGACTTGGGACACCATAAATCTCCCAAGTGGCGACTCTGAATCTCTTAATGAACGAATCTCGTTTCAATTGTCCTTTAATTGGAAAAACTCCTTTTATTATACCATTCACGGGGTGTAGTAGCGAAAAAGGAGGTGTGACAGCTTTGGCGACTCTGCTGGGGAAAAGAACCCAGAATATTTTGTTCAGGGTTCAGAATTCGAGCTTAGATAAATTGTTGTATTTGGTTATATCTGATTTTCCTACATGTTCCATGCCTACTGTGCTAAATGATTTACTGCTTTAATATTATTTGAACTGTACATATAAACTGATGCCGAAACCCTTCTCTTCTCACCTCCGGGGATGTGCTTACTGGCTGAGACTCCCTATTTTGTTAGTGTCAATACCCTAAAATAAGAAAGAGGACGGACAAGTTACTAAGCCGGACGATCCCACGGGTCCCCGGTACGTAGCCCCCTCCTCGACTCGAGTTGTCCGCTCGGGTACACAATCTAGCACAAATACCCAGGTTTTGAACTTAGAATAACTTGAATTCATGCCGGATCCCTAGTAGGAAAGCTTATTTGCATCACGTGCATAAGACTTAGGGGACTCAATACAAGGGTTGGGTCCGTCTAGGACAGGTAACCGGAAATGAAACAACCACCATGATGCATTTTACGTGTTGCACTTATTTGTCTCGAGCCCGCATGCTGACCGGCTTTTGAACATTGAAATTTTTTTTTTTGAGAAAGAGAAAAGAGAGATAGCAGTGTAAAGAATTAATTGTTTAGTTTTAGAAAAAACCGATGCCCAAATGCTGTCGAAACTCTACTAAAATTTCAAAAAAATAAAAAAAATAGAAATGTTTTGTTTTTAATAGTTCTGTTTTACTAAAAGCAAAGGAAAAAATATATAAAAAAAAGAGTCTTTATTTTTAGAAGTTGTTCGCATAAAAAAAAAAGAGTCTATATTTTAGTTTGGGAAAAAATAGATTGTTTATTTGTTTGTTGAAAATGAAAAAGAAAAAAAAGAGTCGTTATTTTGTCTTGTTTTTAAAAAATAAAAAAATAGAAAATAAAAATAGTTTGTCTTGCCATGAAAAATAAAAATGAAAAAAAAAGTATTGCTTCTGAAAGTAGTTTTGTTATTTGCTTTTGAAATGCCAAAAAATAAAAATGGAAAAGAGTCTTGTTTTTCTTTAAAAAAAAAAAATAGTTCGTTAATTTGTCCGAACTACGCAGGTTTGATTCTCACCGGGTGTGAGATACGTAGGCAACCCTTGACGGGTCCAACCACCCCTTTTGTAAAAAATAGGCAAAAATACCAAAATTTTAATCTTTATCCAATAATTCGGGTGACGCCATTCTTGTTGAAAAATAAGCCGAATATCCCCAAAGGGGCGCTGGAAGGCTGTTTTTACAAGAACAACCACCTTGAGTCATTTTAAAATGATTTGCGAGCACATCCTTAAAATCTCCCTTTTGGAAGTGCTGAAAGGCCGTATTTACAAAACCGAGTCTTAAATAAAAATTTCAAAACATAGCCACTTGGCTTTTAAAGTCAAAAGAAGTCATTACATGGCAAGTTTTCTTTAAATAGTCAGAGTTGATATTGAAGCCTTCTCAGTCTTGCGCAAGCCTGCGACGATGCCGAGTGATGCCCCGTGGGCCCTAGGATTTGAAGCTTTGATGTACTCCTAGATTAGTCGAGTCAGTATTTTGTTTTTGAGGCTGTTTTGTACTTTCCATTCTGAAAAAAAACAAAAACAAATAGTCTAGTAGTTTTTGTAATCGCAGTTGTTAATTTGAAAATACACAAAAATAATTTTTTTATTTCTTGCATTTAATTTTGCACTTATTTGCAAGAACTACGCTTGGTCTGATTCATGCGGGGTCATGATACGTAGGCAATCCACATAGGATTCGACCATAACCAAAAGAAAAAGAACAAAAAAAGGGGAAAAAGAGGAAAAACCACAAAAAGGCAAAAAGAAAAGAAAAAAAAAGAGAGAGGAAAAACCACAAAAGGGCAAAAAGAAAAGAAAATAGCGGAAAAACAAGAAAGAAAGAAAAAAAAAATCAAAAAAGGAAGAAAATAGGAATAAGAGAAGACAAAGTCAAGAGTGAAAAGAAGAAAAAAAAGAAGAAGAAAGGAAGAGAAAGTTTGCAATTGGAAATAAGGAAAATTTGGGATGACGCATGCGCCCGATCAAAAGTTGTTGCCATTATGTTAAATGCCCTAACGTTAATGTGATGTTTCATTGTTGTCGTGTCATTCCAGAAAGGTGGTTGGTTTGTGGTTTTAGCATGGTAACTCGTTTTTACAACACAAGGACAAGAAGCAGTCGGCATCCTGGCAACTCATTCCTACAACACCCAGGCAAAAACCAAACTGAACGTGACAGGTCAAGAATCAGATACAGTATCGTGGACCCGTCAAAAGAGGTAGAAGTGGTGGATGTCAAAGCAATGCGGGAAGAGATGTATAAGTTGAGGCAGAAGATGGCCGAGATACATCGGGCCTGGGCTAAGGGTCAGCCGACGCCAGTTTATCCCGCCAATCCAGCATATATCCCACTTTTGGCTCAGTCTCAGGAGCTCCCTACTGTGAATTCATCTTCACCTGTCCTTTTCTACCAACAACGTTATGACACTACCTCCTATCCTCCCCAAGCTCCACCCCCCAAACAAAACCCTCCTCCACCAATCACCCCTGTCTTTGTGGCGCCTTCATCTGCCACATTGCAAAAATCTTCTAGTGAGCCCCTGTTTCAAGCTCACGACGGTCAGTACTATCTTCCTGAGCATACCTTTAAATCTCCTGAGCCATATTTTTACACCCCTTACTTCGAGCTCCTGGTGAAGTACACCCCGTGAAGGGTATAATAAAGGAGTTTTTCCAATTAAAGGACAATTGAAATGGAATTCGTTTATTAAGAGATTCCGAGTCGCAACTTGGGAGATTTATGGTGTCCCAAGTCATCGGTTTGAATCCCGAATCGAGGAAAAGGTTTGACTCTGTATCACAGTCGCAAACCAGAAATCCAAGTAAGGAATTCTGTTAACTCGGGAGAAAGTGTTAGGCACTCCCGAGTTCCATGGTTCTAGCACGGTCGCTCAACTGCTATATTTGGCTAAAATATCTGATTTTAATACATGTTAAACCTACAGTGCAATTTTAAAGTTATTTACCGTTTTTTGTCAATTATTATTTTTATTTAAGAAAGTGAACGTCGTTTAAGAACTTGTTTTCGGACCACGTCACATGAAATGCACCCGGATCCTCGACACATTCTTATTCAATATTTTCGGATTTAGGTTTGGGTCGCATGAAATGCACAACCGTATTTAGGAAAGTAATTTTATTAAAAGCATGCCTAAAGCGACTAACGTGTTGTCATCTTTTGGGACGGCCGTGAAATTCGCTAAACGGCTTGTCCCGAATACTAAGTATTTTTGAAAACTCTAAATATAAACCAAAAAAAAAGCAAAAAGAAAAGAAAAAAAAAGAGAGAGGAAAAACCACAAAAGGGCAAAGGGAAAAGAAAATAGCGAAAAAACAAGAAAGAAAGAAAAGAAAAATCAAGAAAGGAAGAAAATAGGAATAAGAGAAGACAAAGGCAAGAGTGAAAAGAAGAAAAAAAGAAGAAGAAAGGAAGATAAAGTTTGCAATTGGAAATAAGGAAAAGTCGGGACGACGCATGCGCCCGATCAAAAGTTGTTGCCAATATGTTAAATGCCCTAACGCTAACGTGATGTTTCATTTTTGTCGTTTCATTCCAGAAAGGTGTTTGGTTTGTGGTTTTAGCGTGGTAACTCATTTTTACAACACAAGGACAAAAGGCAGTCGGCATCCTGGCAACCCATTCCTACAACACCCAGGCAAAAACCAAATTGAACATGACAGGCCAAGAATCAGATACCAGCATCGTGGACCCGTCAAAAGAGGTAGAAGTGGTGGATGTCAAAGCAATGCGGGAAGAGATGTATAAGTTGAGGTAGAAGATGGCCGAGATGCATCGGGCCTAGGCTAAGGGTCAGCCGGCGCCAGTTTATCCCGCCAATCCAGCATGTATCCCACCTTTGGCTCAGTCTCAGGAGCTCCCTACTGTGAATTCATCTTCAACTGTCCCTTTCTACCAAAATATTTATGGCACTACCTCCTATCCTCCCCAAGCTCCACCCCCCAAACAAAACCTTCCTCCACCAATCACCCCTGTCTTTGTGGCTCCTCCATCTGCCACATTGCAAAAATCTTCCAGTGAGCCCCTGTTTCAAGCTCACGACAGTCAGTACTATCTTCCTAAGCCTAACTTTAAATCTTCTGAGCCATATTCTTACACCCCTTACTTCGAGCTCCCGTTGAAAATTGAAAAGCCGCTTAAGGATCTGGAACAGGAAGAGTTGTTTTAAAAAGTAAAAAGCCTGGAGCAATCCATCAGGAACATGCAAGTATTGGGTGGTCAAGTCAGTGTGGCCTACAAGAATTTGTGCTTGTTTCCCGATATCCATTTACCTGCGGGATTCAGGTTACCAAAATTTGACCTATATAACGGACATGGTGATCCGGTAGCCACCTGAGGGGCTTCTGCAGCAAAATGAGAGGGGCCGGTGGGAAAGATGAATTATTGATGGCATACGTCAGCCAGAGTCTGAGTGGTTCTGCTTTGGAGTGGTACACGCGGCAAGGTCATGCACAGTGGTATACTTGGGATGATTTGGCCCAAGCATTTGCAAGTCATTTTCAATATAATCTCGAAATCGTCCCGGACCGTCTGTCACTGACTAAAATCGAGAAGAAGCCTGGGGAAAGTTTCAGGGAGTACGGTTTCCGGTGGAGAGAGCAGGCGGCAAGAGTCGATCCTCCAATGAGAGAGAGCGAGATGGTCGATTACTTCTTACAAGCTTTGGA
>MU730428.1:130229-163211 GCA_026770625.1 Nicotiana glauca
GGGGTACTGGGAAAGAAAAAGAAAGAAGATGTGGCGGTAGTTGACTCGAGAACTTGGTCCAAGGGCCTATCACCATATACCCAGCCTCAACTCCAACCCCAAACCTATCCCTGAGCTCCACATAATCCACCTCAGTATTATCCTCCGAACAATGTCCAGTCATATGTCCAACCACCAGGTCACTCCCTATGGAGAGCGCCAGCACCGTATAATGTGTTCTTGCCTTCACAACATTTTCGAGCACCCAACAACCCAAGAAAACATGGGCAGGGAGGGAATAAAAGACAAAGAAATAGCTTCACGCCAATTAGGGAGTCCTACGCAAGCTTATTTGAAAAGTTAAAGCATTCTGGCCTGATTGAGCCGCTCCTTGGCTATACTCCAGACCCATATGCAAAAGTATTTGATCCTACTGCACGATGCATGTACCACTCTAATGTCCAAGGGAACAACATTAAAGACTATCATTCTTTGAAAAGGGAAATAGAAAGAATGATTCAAAAGGGGGTAATTATGATCAATGACAGTAGCAGGGAGCACGCGAATCCTCTGCGGAACTTGATGACTGAAGTTGATGATATTGGGGTTGGTAATGGTCTTGGCAACATTGATGCAGAACTCAGTGGCTAAGATGCCATACTTGGTAATTGGAAAGACGCTCCATTTCTTGGTCAGTCGGAGCGGATTTTTGGTGGTTTATTTTGGTGTCATTTCTGACTCGGACATTGTCTTGTGATTTAACCCTTCTATCTTTTCACTTTTGCTTTGTTTAGTCATGATTGCTTGTCTAGTGCCGTCTAGGTTTATTCAGAGATTGTAACTAGTCTAGTTTGCTTGTTTTCTTGTTTAAACCCTTTCACCGTCAGTCTAATGCAATTCTCTGTTTCTTGCCATTTCTAGTTCATTTTATTTAATTCCCTTCTCCTTTTACAACTCTTTTCATTCTGGCTTTGGTGACATGACATGCACGCATAATTCTCAGCCTGGTTATGTTCAGTTTAGTAATGAAACAATGAAACAATGTTGAAGCTGTAAGGACATTCAATGAGTAAAGGCATTTTTAGATCACTTTGAGCCCAAATTAAGCGAAACTAGGAGGCAAATACAACATAAAGAAATACTGTTGAAAGGCATCATGCCGCATCGATTTGAAGCCAAAGGCAGGCTTACCCTAAATCTACAGGGACCATTCGTAGTACCGAGATTGTTGTTCAATGGTGCTGAGCAATTGACGAATACAGAAGGCAAGTATGTGAATTAACCAAAAGGTGTTATGTGTGTTTTCCTCAGCTTGTTTAACTGTGTAGTTTGTACTTGGCATGTTTTAGAGATTGGAATGACGAAGGTATTTTATTCTGCTATCCAAACACTTTATCCTTTGTTACCCCTTTGAGCCTCGGTTATTTTCTTGCACACCCCTCTTTCAGATTCAATAATAGAACTCGCAAGCTCGAACGAGGAAGTAAGTGGAGAAATAAGAGAAAAAATAGTGAAAGGAAAGAAAAGAAAAGAAGAGAAAAGAAAGCGAAAGAAAAGAAAATAAGAGAAAAGAAAAGAAAAAGTAAAAAGAGAAAAAAAAAAGAAAGAAAAGAAAAAAAAGCAAAAGAGAAAATAAAAACAAGAAAAGAAGAAAAAAAAAAGAAAAGAAAAGAAAAAAGAAAATAAATGAAAAAGAATGAAAAGAAAGTGGAAGAAAGGAAAGATCACAACAAATGTAGTTATCTGAACTACGTTTGACTTGATCCCGAAAGGGTACGTAGGCAGCCTCTCTCTGAGGTTTAGTCATACCAAAACAAAACTCCAAACATCCCCAAGAAAGAAACTGGGGCAGAAGTTGTGGCTTTTGTGCGAAATCTGATTCCGAAAGTTGTAATTTTGAACCCATGTTGAATTGTTTTGAGCCTTTGATACCCTTCTTTTTATCCCTATTTAAAAGCCAACATTACGGTCCAAAGAAAGACCTTCTGATCAATCTTTGATAAATGCCAAGTCAAGCGAGCAGAGGTGAATCATATCAGGGGCAACACTCCGGTCCAAACGAAGGAAATTATGAATGAGGAAGTCTTGTTGATGAGAACCACCACGGGTACCCCAAGAAATACATAAATAAGTCAAAAATGGGAAGGGGAACATGTTGTTGGGGGATATAACAATCCGAATAGAAGGACATCAAATAAACGAAGTAAATAACATAACTCGGATATAAACCAAGAATCAAAGTCAATAAATGCATGGAGTCACCCTTCGTGCTTTAACTCTCGCCCTCACCAAAGCAATCATATAACAAAAATGTACACGGCATCACCCTTCATACTTTTACTTTCTTTCCTCACCATATAGTCAATAAAATCTGCACCGAATGGTACATCGTGCGGCACGACATCACCCTTCGTGCTTTACACTCTTTTCTCATCATAATACACGTCATCACCCTTCGTGCTTTATGCTCTTTCCTCAAAAAACAACAATGCAGGGCATCACCCTTCGTGCTTTAATTCTCTTCCTCACCCAAACAATAATCACAAACAATAGGGCAAAGGAAATAAATAAAATTGCAATAAAACCACGCAAGGGAACAATATCGATAATATCAATATCCCGGCAAGGGAGAGAGCAAATAAATCAACAATAGCCTGGCAAGGGTGACAACATAATGATCTCTTTTCTTTCTTACTTTTACTTCACAATTCGCTTAACAACTCGAGCCAATGCTCCTTAATATTCATAGGTCACAATTCCTTCCACAAACTTTACACAACATATAGAAACCATCACCAAGGCATGAAATATATAAAGAAGTCATGATAATCACAATATAAGACCCACGAGCATGCTAGACACCGACATATAGATACTCGTCACCATGCCTATACGTCGTACTCAAGAATTACCACATAGCAAATAGGACTCAACTCCTAATCCCTCAATCTAAGATTAGACAAAACACTTACCTCGATGCCACAGACACAATTTATGCTTCAATTATAGCTTTATCCCTTGATTCTACCACTAATTAGTTCGTATTTAATCACAAGTTACTTAATTACATTAATAAACTCTACATGAATTAATTTGAATGCATAAAAATAAATTTTTCAAAGATTTACCCAAAAAGTCAAAGTTCACCCCCGGGCCCACATGGTCAAAATCGAGGTTCGAACCAGATCCCGATGACCCATTTCCCAACGGACTCAAATATATAATTTGTTTTGAAATCGGACCTTAAATCGAGGTCCAAATCCCTAATTTTTGTAAAACTTAGGTTCTACCCAAAACACCCAATTTCTCTCATGAAAATCATTGATTTGAAGTTGAAATCATGTTAAAAGATGTCAAGAATTGAAGAAAGTTAGTTAAAAACGACTTACAATTGATCTGGAGAAGAAGAACTCCTTGAAAAATCGCCTAAGTGTGTTTATGTTTTGAGAGAATATGAAAAATAGATTTAAAATCATCTAAGTAAAAAAGTTGCAGGTCTCTGATATGGGAATTGCGAACCCCGACCTCTGCTGGCTTGGGAATTGCGAACAGGGGTTGGGAAATGTGAAGCCTGGGAATTGTGAAAGGATTTTGGGAAATGCGAAGCCTGGGAATTGCGAAGGGAGGTTGGGAAATGCGAAGGTTGGGAATTTTGAAGGGAGGTTGGGAATTGCGAAGGTTGGGAATTACGAAGGGAGGTTGGGAAATGCGAACTGGGAATTGCGAAGGGAGGTTGGGAAATGTGAAGCCTGCAGGCCTGCAATTCCTTAAGTCTAAAATTTTACCCCGTGGCCTATCCAAAACTCACCCGAGCCCTCGGATCTCCAAACCAAAATAACATCATGAATATCGAATTAAACCTCAAGATCAATAAAATTTCTCAAAACTTCTACCAAACTTCACAGAATTATCTTAATTCATGTATAAGACCTGTACCGGGCGCCAGAACCAAAATACGAGCCCGATACTAACATGTTCTAATCAAAATTCATTTCAAAAACCTTTAAACAATTTCAGAAAATAATTTTCTTTAAAAATTTATTTCTCGGGCTTGGGACCTCGGAATTCGATTCCGGGCATGCGCCCAAGTCCCATATTTTCCTACGGACCCTTCGGACCGTCAAATCATGGGTCCGGATCAGTTTATCCAAAACGTTGACCGATGTCAAATTAATTTATTTTATAGTCAAATTTATTAATTTTCATAAATTTTCACATTTAAGCATTCCGGCTACGCGCCCGGACTACGCACACAAATCGAGGTGATGTGAAAAGAGGTTTTTAAGGCCTCGGAACCTAGAATTTCATTTTAAAAAAAGTGATGACCTTTTGGGGCATACATTATCCACCTCTAACACAACCGTTCGTCCTCGAATGGACAGAAGAAGGAAGTACCTGAGTCGGGAAAAAGATGGGGATAACGGCTCCACATGTCGGACTTGTACTCCCAGGTCGATGCCTCATGAGGCTGACCTCTCTACTGAACAAGAACAGAAGAAAAGCTCTTCGATCTCAACTGACGAACCTGCCATTCCAGAATAGCTACAGGCTTCTCCTCATAAAACAAGTCCTTGTCCAACTGGACATTGCTGAAATAACACGTGGGATGGATCGCCATGATACTTTTGAAACATGGACATATGAAACACTAGATGCACGACTTATAAGCTCGGTGGCAATGCAAGTTTATAAGTCACCTCTCCCACTCGATCAAGAATCTTAAACAAGCCAATGAACCTAGGGCTAAACTTGCCCTTCTTCCCAAATCTCATCACGCCCTTCATAGGCGACACTCGAAGCAATACCCGCTCCCTACCATGAAAGCCAAATCACGAACCTTGCGGTCAGCATAGCTCTTTTTCCTAGACTGAGGTATACGAAGCCTATCCTGAATAATCCTGACCTTGTCCAAGGCATCCTGAACCATGTCGGTACCCAACAACCGAGCCTCACCTGGCTCAAACCATCCAAATGGAGACCGACACTGTCTACCATATAAAGCCTCATAGGGATCCATCTGAATACTTGACTGGTAGTTGTTATTGTAGGCAAACTCTGCAAAAGGCAAAATCTGATCCCACGAGCCTCCAAAGTCAATGGGACAAGCTCAGAGAATATCCTCCAAAATCTGAATGGTCTGCTTGGACTGCCCGTCTGTGTGAGGGCGAAATGTTGTGCTCAACTCAACCTGTGTGCCTAACTCTCGCTGAACTGCTTTCCAAATATGTGAGGTAAACTGCGTACCTCGATTCGAAATGATAGACACAGTCATACCATGAAGACGAACAATTTTCCGGATATAAATCTCAGCTAAGCTCTCGGAAGAATATGAGACATCCATAGGAATGAAGTGCACTGACTTGGTCAGCCTATCAACAATGACCCACAATGCATCGAACTTCTTCTGAGTCTGTGGGAGTGCAGTAACAAAGTCCTTAGTGATACGCTCCCACTTCCACTCAGGAAGCTCAATCCTCTGAAATGAACCACCGGGCCTCTAGTGCTCGTACTTAACCTGCTGACAATTAAAACATCGAGCCACATATGCAACAATATCCTTCTTCATTCTCCACTGCCAATAATGTTACCGCAAATCCTGATACATCTTCGCGGCTCCCTGATGAATAGAGTACCGGGAACTATGGGCCTCCTCTAAAATCAACTCCCGGGGTCCATCCACATTAGGCACACAAACTCGAACCTGCAATCTCAAAACTCCATCATCACCTAAGGTAACTTGCTTTGCACCTCCGTGCTTCACCGTGTCTTTGAGGACGCAGAAATGGGGATCATTATACTGCCGATCACGGATACTCTCCAATAAAGAAGAACGAGCGACTGTGCAAGCTAACACATGACTAGACTCAGAAACATCCAACCTCACGAACTGATTGGCCAAATCCTGAACATCCAAAACAAGCGGCCACTCACCAACTGGAGTATAAGCAAGACTTGCCATACTGGCTGACTTCCTTCTCAAAGCATCGGCCACCACATTGGCCTTTCCCGGATGATATAGGATAGTGATATCATAATCTTTCAACAACTCTAACCATCTCCTCTACCTCAAATTCAACTCCTTTTTTTGAACAAATACTGAATACGTTTGTGACCCGTAAACACCTCACATGCCACGCCATACAGATAATACCTCCAAATTTTCAATGCGTGAACAATGACTGACAACTCCAGATCATGAACCGAATAGTTCTTCTCGTGAATCTTAAACTTCCGCAAAACATAGGCACTGACTCTATCATCCTGCATCAACACTACACCAAGTCCAATAAGATAAGGCCCCGAACCTGTGCGCAAAACCAACACCAGTGTCGTAGTAAGAACTGTCATGAGATTTTGAAAGCTCGCCTCACACTCGTATGACTATATGAACTGGGAACCCTTCTGGGTCAACCTGGTCATCGGGGCTGTGATAGATAAGAACCCCTCTACGAACCGACGATAGTAGCCTACCAATCCCAAGAAACTCAAATTCTTTGTAGCTGATGCGGTTCTACGCCAGTTCTTGACTTCCTCAATCTTCTTCCGATCAACCCGAATACCCTCTGCTGATAAAACATAACCCAGAAATGCAACTGAACTCAACTAGAACTCACATTTCGAGAGCTTAGCATATAACTTACTATCCCTCAGAGTTTGAAGAACCACTTTAAGGTGTTGCTCCTGCTCCTCCCGGCTTCAGGAATAGATCAGAATATCATCAGTGAAGACTATCACGAACGAATCCAAATAAGGCCTAAACACTCGGTTCATCAAATCCATAAAAGTTGTTGGGGGTATTTTTCAACCTGAATGACATCATCAAGAACTTATAATGTCTATATCGAGTGTAGAAAGCCGTCTTAGGACATCGGCTGCCCTAATCCTCAACTGATGGTAGCCATATCTCAAATCAATCTTTGAAAATACCTTAGCACCCTGAAGCTAATCAAACAAATCATCAATCCTCGGCAATGGATACTTATTCTTGATTGTAACCTTGTTCAATTGCTAGTAATCAATACACATTCTTATCGACCCATCCTTCTTCTTAACAAACAACACTGGCGCACCTCAAGGTGAAACACTAGGTCTCATGAAACCCTTCTCAAACATGTATTGCAAATATTCCTTCAACTCTTTCAACACAGGCGGGGCCATACGATATGGCGGGATAGAAATGGGCTGAGTGCCCGGATCCAAATCAATGCAAAAATCAATATCCCTGTCAGGTGGCATGCCCTGCAGGTCTAAAGGAAATAACTCAGGAAACTCCCGAACAACGAGCACAGAATCAATAGAAGGGACCTTAGCACTAGAATCACGAACATAAGCTAAATAGGCCAAACACCCCTTCTCGACCTTACCTGAGCCTTCACATAAGAGATAAAACTATGGGTAGAATGACCAGGAGTCTCTCTCTAGTCCAAACGAGGTAAACCCATAAGACTAAGGTCACAGTCTTGGCATTACAGTCCAAGATAGCATAGTAAGGCGATAACCAGTCCATCCCTAATATGACATCAAAATCGACCATGTCCAGAAGAAGAAAATCTACACGAGTCTCAAGACCTACAATCACGACTATACATGAATGATGGACTCGATCTACCACAATGGAATCACCCACCGATGTAGACACATAAATATGAGCACTCAAAGAATCAATAGGCATGACCAGATATAGTGCAAAATAAGATGACACATACGAGTAGGTAGACCCTGGATGAAATAACACTGAAGCATCTCTATCATAAACCATAACCGTACCTATAATAACTGCATCTGAAGCCTCAGCCTCGGGCTTGGCTGGAAGACGTAACATTGGAGTGGGCCCCACCACCCTGAACTACATCTCTAGCACGGCCTGCTGCTGGTTGGCCTCCACCTCTAGCGGCCTGAGCTCCACCTCTAGGACCTCTACCCCCACCTCTAGCACCTCTACCCCCACCTCTAGTTGGCTGGGAGGGTTGTGGAACACTCGGTGCCTGAACCATGGCACGGGAACCCTGATACTGAGAGCTACTCGGTGCTCGAGGGCAAAACCTTAAAATGTGACCCACATCACCACAAGTGTAATAGGACCTCGGCTGTTGAGACTACTGACCTTGATGACCTGAATGACCACCACGAAAACTCTGAAGCGATGATGCACTGATAGGATCTGGTGGTGCACTGTAGGACTGATGATTAGAATACTGCATCTAATAACCACGGCCATCTGAAGCACCGTGAGAAACTTGGAGTTCCGACTGAAAAGGCCTAGGAGGATGGCCTCTACCATACAAATCTCTACCTCCAGATGAATTACCATTGAATCTGCCTGAATGACGGGGCCTCTTGTCTTCCCCATGACCATCCCCTTGTGATAGAACCATCTCGACTCTCCAGGCCACATTGGCCGCCTCCTGGAAAGATATCTCGCTCCTAGTCTCTCTAGCCATCTGAAGATGAATCGGCTGAATAAGTCTATCAATAAACCTCCTTACCCTATATCTCTCTCTCGGTGGGAAGTATGATAAGAGCATGACGAGCCAAATCAATAAATCTGGTCTCGTACTAGTTGACAGTCATAGAACACCGCTAGAGATGCTCAAACTGCCTCTGATAGGCCTCTCTCTGTGTGATAGGGAGAAACTTCTCCAGAAATAGCTGGGTGAGCTGCTCCAAGGTCAAGGCTGGTGATCCGGCTGGTCTAGCCAAGCAATAATCTCTCTACCAAGTCTTGGCAATTCCAGGTAAGCGAAAAGTGGAAAAATCGACCCCATTGGTCTTAGCTATCCCCATCTCCCTAAGAACCTCATGACATCTATTTAGATAATCCTGGGATCCTCAGTAGATGCACCGCTAAAAGTAGTAGTGAAGAGCTTAGTGAGCATGTCCAATCTCCACAAAGCATTGACAGACATAGCTGCTCCATCGCCGGTCGGAGCTACCACACCCGGCTGAATTACTAGAGTTTAAAACTGGGGAGCTACCTACTCCGGGGTGCGAGTAGAAGGAGTCCGGGCTCCTCCTCCAGTCTGAGAGACGGCTGGTGCTACAAGAATCAAGCCAGCCCAGGTGACACTCTCCATAAGGTCCACTAGACGGACCAGAGCATTTTGAAGAACTGGGGTGGCAATAAACCACTCCGAGACCTGAGCTAGGCCCACTGGAACTGCTGGACCGGAACCTCATATTCAAAATCAACCTGAGGCTCTATTACAGGGTGCTGCTACCTTGGGTTGAGCTCTGTCCCTAGCTCGACCTCTAGCATGGCCTCGGCCTCGCACTCTGCCCCTCGTGGGAGCTATTGCTAGGGGCTCGGGCTGCTAGTCAGCGGATGAGGAAGCACGCATTCTTGATATCTGCGAGAGAACAGAATAGAAATTCAATCAATATTGAGAAACCAAACCGCACAACAGGAAAGAAAAGTGTGAAATTTCCTAACTCTGTAGCCTCTAGGGAATAAATACAGACGTCTCTGTACCAATCCTGCAGACTCTACTAAGTTTGTCTGTGAACTGTGAGACCCATGTAACCTATAGCTCTGATACCAACTTGTCACGATCCGGAATTTCCACCGTAGGGAGTTGTGATGTCGCCTACTAATATGAGCTAGGCAAGCCAATTCTTTAACTACTTACTCATTATCCAACTATTTCTTTTTAGCAATTATAAAGCAATAACGTGAGAACAGCGAAAATTTAAATTTAAGACGAAGACAACAATAAAATATATGAAGACTATATCTATTACAAATACTTAAGCCTTAACCACCCAAAACCCGATGTCACAGTGCCACAGACAGTCTAGGATCTACTGCATACAAGGTCTGAAGAAAATTCCAATATACTGTTTTTGAATGTAAAGAAAATTATACAGGAAATAAGGATAGAGGAGATGCAAGGGCCTACGGACGCCTATAGATCTACCTTGGATCTCCGCCTGGACTGAAGATAGCCTCCAACTATGGTCCGAAGTCAACAATACTGGGATCTGCACAAAAGAGTGCAGAGTATAGCATCAGTACAACCGACCCCATGTGCTGGTAAGTGTCTGGCCTAACCTCGGCGAGGTAGTGATGAGGCTAGACCAGACTACCATATAAACCTGTGCAGTTCAAATATATACAACGAAAAAGAAATACAGAAATAACCAGTAAAAAATGGAAGGGGGAGCATGCTATTGCGAGAGTCAACAATCCGAATAGAAGGACATCAAATAAACAAAGTAAACAACATAACTCGGATATCAACCAAGAATCAAAATCAATAATGCACGGCATCATCCTTCGTGCTTTAACTCCCGTCCTCACCAAAGCAATCATATAACAAAAGTGTGCATGGCATTACCCTTCGTGCTTTTACTCTCTTTCCTCACCATATAATCATGTGGCACGGCATCATTCTTCGTGATTTACACTCTTTCCTCACAATAATACACGGCATCACGCTCATGCTTTATGCTCTTTCCTCACAAAAAAATAATGCACGACATCACCCTTCGTGCTTTAACTCTCTTCCTCACCCAAAAAATAATCACAAACAATAGGGAAAGGGAAATAAATGAAATTGCAATAAAATCCCGGCAAAGGAACAACATCAATAATATCAATATCCCAGTAAGGGAGATAGCAAATAAATCAATAATAGCCCGGCAAGGGTGACAATATAATGATCTCTTTTCTTTTTTACTTTTACTTCACAATTCGCTTCACAACTCGAGCCAATGCTCCTTAATATTCATAGGTCACAATTCCTTCCGCAAACTTTACACAACATATAGAAACCATCACCAAGGCATGAAATATATAATAAAGTCATGATAATCACAATATAAGTTCCACGGGCATGCTAGACACCGACGTATAGATACTCGTCATCATACCTATACATCGTACTCAATAATTACCACATAGCAAATAGGATTCAACTCCTAATTCCTCAAGCTAAGGTTAGACCAAACACTTACCTTGATGCCATAAACATAATTTACGCTTCAATTATAGCTTTACCCCTTGATTCCACCACCAATTTGTTCGTATCTAGTCACAAGTTACTTAATTACATTAATAAACGCTAAATGAATCAATTCGAATGCATAAAAATAAACTTTCCAAAGGTTTACCCAAAAAGTAAAAAATTGCCCCCGGACCCACATGGTCAAACCCGAAGTTCGAACCAGAACCCGATCATTCATTTCCCCACGGACTCAAATATATAATTTATTTTAAAATTGGACCTTAAATCGAGGTCCAAAACCCAATCTTTGAAAAATTTAGGTTCTACAAAAAATACCCAATTTCCCCCGCAAAAAATCATTAATTTAAAGTTAAAATCATGTTAAAAGATGTTAAGAATTGAAGAAAGTTAGTTAAAAACGACTTACAATTGATTTGGAGAAGAAGAAATTATTGAAAAATCGCCTAAGTGTGTTTATGTTCTGAGAGAATATGAAAAATGGGTTTAAAATTGTCTAAGTATAAAAGTTGCAGGTCTCTGATATGGGAATTGCGAGCAGGGGTTGGAAAATGCGAAGCCTGGGAATTGCGAGCAGGGGTTGGAAAATGCGAAGCTTGCAGGCCTGCAATTCCTTAAGTCCAAAATTTCACCCCGTGTCCTATCCAAAACTCACCCGAGCCCTGGGGGCTCCAAACCAAATATACACACAAACTCAAAATATCCTACGGATGTATTTGTGTACTCAAATCACTAAAATAACATCATGAACATCGAATTAAACCTCAAGATCGATGAAATTTCTCAAAGCTTCTTTAAACATCAAATTTGCATTTAAGGTCCGAATCACGTCAAACGAATTTCGTTTCTTACCAAACTTCACATAATTATCTTAAATCAAATATAAGACATGTACTGAGAGCCGGAACTAAAATACGGGCCCGATACCAATATGTTCTAATCAAAATTTATTTCAAAATCCTTTAAACAATTTCAGAAAATAATTTTCTTTAAAAATTTCTTTCTCAGGCTTGGGACCTCGGAATTCGATTCCATGCATGTGCCCAGGTCCCATATTTTCCTACGGACCCTTCAGGACCGTCAAATCACGAATTCGGGTCCGTTTACCCAAAACATTGACCGAAGTCATATTAATTCATTTTATACTCAAAATTTATTATTTTCATAGATTTTCACATATAAGCGTTCCGGCTACGCGTCCGGACTGCACACGCAAATCGAGGTGATGCTAAAAGTGATTTTTAAGGCTCGAAACATAGAATTTCATTTTAAACAAGTGATGATATCATCACATAATCCTTAGTCCTAAACATCAACTATACTTCAAGTCTACAAATTTTATAGTAACGTCTATTTAAGGTAAATAATAATTGACTTTTTATATATTTACTCTAAGGTAAAAAATTTAATCAATTTTAAAATCCTAAATTTTAGGTATCTGGTTTTGAAGAAGGAAATATTTAATAACCAAATCTCAATGAATTTCTAGTTCCTAAATATTAGCAAAATATTTAAAATGATCATTTTATCTAGTATGAACTCTATATTTAATGGGTAAAGAAAGCGAATAACATTTCGCTAAGAGTTTTCGTACTTTTAATATAGTATAAATTTAAAAATAATAAAATTTAAATAAATATGAAATTATGAACCTTTAAGTATAGCGAGTTTATTATAAAGAATTTTGGAAGTTGAACTCACGATGAAAATTCTGCTAGGGAGACCAAATACTATGCATAAGAAAAAAGAAAATAAAAAAAGACTTATGTGAGGAGTAGATCCAAGAAGTTACTCTTTATGAAAAGAATTAGAAACACCCCAAAAAGTACTACTGCAATTAATTTTTTCTCGATTGTCACATAATATTATATATCCTTGAGTATACTTTATAAAAAGACACATGAATTGGTGGAAGGCCAACTACGTTAGCACATTTTTATTAGGATCTATAACCTTGACGTTACATTATATACATCATCCTTAATTATACCAAATTAAAATGGTGAAAGATCATGTTGTTTACCCCCAATTGCCCGTTATCCATCACACGAAGCATAACATTTTATAATCAATATATATATTAGCTAGGAAGAATAAATAGTGAATCTGTTCGGCTATTTTTGTAAATGTGGCTATGGTAAATCTTTTTCTTTTTACAAGTGTGATTTATGGTTATTTAACATAATATTTTCAGATTTCTCCTCCTTTAATTTCATCTTTTTTTTTTGTTAGGCTAGAGCAATGGGAGCTCGAAGACTTTATTTGTATGTGAAAGGATATAGTTCCTTAAAAAATTAAAAAAAAATGAATTTCCTGATCGGGGGCATGAAAAATAAGTTCCGTAAATGGCCAGTATTATGTACGTGATGCCTTTTGTCAGATTTCACAAGAATTACAAGCAAATTTACCAATAATTAAGGAGCTTAAACTGTTATTAACCTTATGCGTAGAATTGCAAAGATAATATAAAAATGTCACTATATGAAAAAGGGCTTCTTAGTACTGGGCAAGCGCTTATTTGTCATACACTGAACAAACTTCAACGTAGGTGTATTAAGAAAAATGACATTGTATGGCCACTTTATATCTGATAGCCGAAAAAATATAGTATAAAATTTATATTTTTTTTTTGTACATACATTCTGTATTAATATATAAAAATTATACAATTTTATATACTTTTTCGACTATCAAATATAAATAACTTTTGGCGCTGTCTAAAAATGGTAATACCCCTTATATATTTGCAACCTTTTAAGACTCTTCTGTTAGGAAAAATAAGGTTGAACCAACCTGTCACTAAAGCAATGGGCTGAGATGTTACCTCCATATATATATATATATATATATATATATATATATATATATATATATTGGCTAGACAAATAAAACAGTAAATCCGATTGCTGACTAGTTGTGTAAAGATCCCAGATACCTCCATTTAAAAAATGATATAAAGTCCTTATATAAAATATTTGTATATTTCCTCACTTAAATAAATCTTAACAAATTGCTGAAGCAACATCCTACTAATTGAGTGTACGTAGTGTGGTAATTAAGGTCATTAAGCAACGAGATTCAGAATAAACCTTACTCTAAGGGATACAGGCTCTTAAGTCATTTTCAACACTAACATCTCTTTTCTCCCTAAGCATAGTTTTATAAAATTAAAAATTCCTTAATGTAAGTGCTTTTGTTGCAAGAAGATGAGCCTTGACGTAACTGGTAAAATTATTGTCATGTGATCAAGAGGTCACAGGTTCGAGCCGTGAAAACCACCTCTTGCAAAAATATATGATAAGGTTACGTACAACAAATCCTCGTGGTCCAACCTTTCCCTGAACCCCATAGTGGGATCTTAGTGCACCGGGCTGCCCAATAGAAACATTAGATAAGTCAATGCTTCTTGATTTTTTTCCGGGCTCACAGTATATATTTTGACTAATCGATAAGCACATCAAAGGGAAACACCTAAATCTGAACATAAAATAATGGTATGGCTATGCATCCAGAATTTAACATAATGGTTCAACATTTTACCTTTTTACCATTGAACTTGTTATAATTGGAAATTATGGGTTCAAAGTGTAATACTTTCTAAGATTTTTTAGTGTTTTCTTGTATGAATGAGAGCCTCGGAGAAAAGTCAAGTTATCTCCGTGTGACCTATAAGTCACGGGTTCGAGCTATGGAATCAATCAATAATGCTTGCATCACGTAGATTGCCTACATCACACACCCTAGGGGTGCGAACCTTCCCCGAGTCAGACAGAACGCGAGATACTTTCTGCACTGGGCTGCCCTAAGTATTTTCTTATATACACTAACTCTGCCACTAGATATGCATCATATTCCCATCATGAGACCCTATAACTAGAGTAGAGGGTTTGTCCATATATATGTAAAGCATGAAATAAAGCTCTAAGGAGAGTAAACACAAGGCAAAATATATGGCTTTTATTTCTCTATTGGCCTCAATAGGGTACTTTGAGATCTTTGTAGCAATCTTTTGTTTTTTTGTCTTGGCTTTACGAGGTGGAAATAGCTATAGATGGAACTGGCCATTTCTTGGGATGTTTCCAAGCTTTATTCTCCATATACATAGAATTCATGAAAGGAGTGCAGAGATTCTTTCGATAACTAAGGGTACTTTCTTGATAAAAGGCCTTTGGTTTACTAATATGGACATTCTTGGTACAGTGGATCCTGCAAATGTACACTATATTATGAGTGCAAATTTTACAAATTTTCCAAAAGGGCGCGAACTCAAGAAGATTTTTGATGTTCTAGGTGATGGAATTTTTAATTCTGACATGGATCTATGGAAGCATCAAAGGAAACTTGCTAGAGCATTGATCATTCATGAGAAATTTAACAAGTGTTTGGCAAAAATCAGCTTGGACAAGGTAAAAAATGGCTTGATTCCAATCCTTGAGCTCATTGCTAAAGAAGATAAAATTGTGGATTTGCAAGATGTTTTCAAGAGATTCACCTTTGATACGACGTGTAAATTACTCACAGGATTTGAATCTTGTTGCCTCTCTCTTGAATTCCCGGAAGTTCCCTTCTTGAAAGCCATGGAAGATGCTAAATATGTTGTAACCATACGCCATTTATTGCCCGAAAGTGTTTGGAAGTTGCAAAAATGGCTAGGAGTTGGGCCTGAAATGAAACTAAGAAAAGCTTCGAATGTTCTTGATCGTGTTATAGGTGAGTATATATTGATGAAGCGTGAGGAATTGAGTAGAGGAGAAAAACCTAAGGAAGATGAAGATGGTTTTGATTTATTAACGCCATACATAATCAACGATGGAGAAACAACATCAAGGTTGAAGTTTGACAACAAGTTCTTAAGGGATACCTTTTTAAACTTCATGTTCGCAGGGCATGACACGGTTAGCTCAGGCCTTACGTGGTTCATATGGTTGGTGTCCACACATCCTGACATTGAGAAGAATATAAGGGAAGAACTTAGGGCTATCATCCGAACGGAAGAAGCTGAGAAATGGAGGGTTTTTACGGCGGATGAGTTAAAAAACGTGGTTTATTTACATGCTGCATTGTGTGAATCACTGAGGCTATATCCCCCTGTCGCATTTCAGCATAAGACTCCACTAGAACCTGATATTCTCCCAAGTGGCCACCATGTTCATCCTAATATGAGAGTGATGATTCCTTTATATGCAATGGGGAGGATTGAATCTATTTGGGGAAAAGATGCCTCGGAGTTCAAGCCACACAGATGGATTTCAGATCGTGGAACGATTAAACATGAACCATCGTACAAGTTCTTTTGTTTCAATGCCGGACCAAGGACTTGCTTAGGAAAAGAAGCAGCTTTCACTCAAATGAAAATAATAGTTGCTACTATCATCCATAATTACCAAATTGAAATGGTGAAAGGTCACGTTGTATACCCCAATGTCTCCGTTATGCTCTACATGATACATGGTTTGAAAGTTAGAGTTAAGAGGAAGTGGGCATAGTAATTTTATATTTATTTATATATATGTGGAAGGAAAATACATATATTTTATGTTACTTGTATTTTATGTTCAAATAAAGGGAATATCACTAGCTCAAAAGGATATATAGTAAAGTGCAGTTTCCCTATGCTTGTAATGTGAACTTTTTTTTGAGTAGTTTGTAATGTGAACTTAAATAAATATTGGTGGAAATTAAGAAACGATAATTCCTCAAGTCTTTTACGTTTCAGTTGTGTTAAGTACTATTTAAAACTCAGTTAGCTTGTTATATGAGATGTTAAGTAATATATTTCATAAGCCTGAGATGAACTAATATTAATTGAAAAAATATGGTCAGTGAGAAATGAGAATTTATTTAGTCGGCCTCTGACTTATTTGGAGTTGAAGCACAATTATAGTGTTATTGGTGTATAAGAATAACGAGCATTCACATTGAGCGATCCGTCCTCATGAATACTCACGTTAATAAATAATAATAATTAAGTTTACAATCAAATATTGATAAATATTAAGAAGTTGAGTTCGTTTTATAATATGCTCAAAGAACGAATACGTTGCATAAGCAAAAGAGACTAATAAGTAGTCATATCCAAGAAGTTACTCTATACGAAAAGACTAAAAAATAAACCAAAAAGTTTCACTGCAATTAATTTCTTTCGTTTAATACGTTACGTTATGTGCATTATTAGGCAATAAGTACCCGTAAACAATATAGATGTTGAAGGCAACAAAGCAAGCCTAATCCCTATGCATTACCAAATAATGAATGCAAGACGCACGTATTATTAGTTTAATTTTTAATTTCTACGATTAAATTACTTAACTAGGTGTATGATAGAATATATGAGTCCACCAAACTATATAGAGATCAAGTCCTCTATAGGTTCCCACTGGTAGTGCTAATGAAACAGTAAGTAAATGGAACTGCGAGTTTTTACGTGGAAAAATCCCTTCTCAAGGGGATAAAAAACCACGACATATACTGGTAGGATTTCAACTCCACTATGAGCAACTTTATATTACAACCTATGCAATCTAGGAATTAAACTCTTAATCCTTCACTAACTTGTAATCCACCTATTACAAGCCATTTTGCAGTATACCAATTACAAAGACTTCAACTCATCACTAACTCTACTCAGGACACAAACACTGAAGGTTTATGGTTTACAAGGGATTCCTAAGTAACACTTATAGATAAGCAAAGTAGGAATTACAATGAAGAATAATTACAAAGTTACAACTCAACTAAGGACATACAAGATGCTTGCTATAGGACCTGATCCGTAGTAGTGTTGTTCTTGATGCACTTGAGAATTGAATGCTTGATAGATGAACAGTTGGAGTGCTTGAATGAATTTTCAAGTGTTCAAGTGATGTTTTGTTGTAATGCTCTTTGTTAATACAACTTAGAGGACATCACTTGAATGATGTAATCACTTGGTTGGTCAAAGGGGAGTGTCTCCAGTACTGTGCTGCAGAATTTGCGTGTACAGTGCAACACATTTTGCGTGTACTTCACAAGTTCCCCTTGACTTTATAAACCCTTAATCAAACTCCTGTTGCAATTATTATTCCCCATTTTGGCATCATTAAATCTACACAGTCAAGCAAGCAGCATAAAGAAGTCTAGCCTAGATAAATCATGCCGCATATGTGTACACCACATGATAGAAAAAAGAAGCAAAGAAACATAATCATTCATAGCAAAAAAGGATAGTTTTCATTAATACTTATAAAGCATAAGCCTTTTCCATTACAACAAAGGCCAATTTAGACTGTTAACAGCGGAAGCAGTGCATGTGAAATCCATACCCAAAAAAAAAAAAAACTACCACAACTTATCACATCAAAAGAGTTTAAACAGAAACTAGTCTCTGAAGAATTTGCCTAGGGGACACTAGAGTAAGAGGTCTTAGAAGCAACAACAAGAGTGTTGAGAACGAGATAAATTCGAGCATTGGCCTACATTTGCTCTGCGAGCAGTTTCTCCTTCAGGTTCTCAACTTGTTTCCTGAGATCAACCTTTTCTTTAGTCAGACGAGCAACCTCTTCATTTGACCCTGGTGCCCCTTGAGCCTGCTGATTCTCTAGAATGGCATTCCTTGCCTTCAACTTCCTAATCTCATCAATAGCACTATTATGCGCATTGATAAGTTGGGAGATTGTTGAAGTGCTTCCTACCCCTCCACCGTTTTCAACACATTCACATTCCTCTAAAGTAGTTTGAGAGAAGGTCTGCTTCTTGGTCCCTATCTTGGGTTGTCCCAAAGGCACATCGAAGAACTTGAAGATATGCATGAGAAGAAATCCATAAGGAAGACCATGGTTTCCATCTTTGAAAGATGACACCTTTTGCATGTGCTTAATTATGTGCTCAATCCAGTGCTTCCATCAAATACATATAAGACTTGGAAGTGATGGACCTTCTCTCAGCACGGGGTAGAAGAACCTTGTTTACCAACTCAAACAATATCTGATAGACATGAAGCAGAGCCTTCTTGTTCATCCATTCCCCCCGCTAGAGCATTCCTAAAATTTTAACTACATACATTCTTGATAGAGGTCATACCATCCGCGAGGACTTTAAGTATGTCTCCAAGCCGAGCAGCATCCAAAACAATATCAACTCCATTGACCCGAGCACAGATATGGTAAGTTTCAATAGAAAAGAGGTCTGCATAGAAACATTGTACCTCATCCTCATAGACCTAGTGCACATCCACTTTAAACATATGTCCCAAATGTAGAAATTTGACCATGTCTAGTATTTGCCTCATACCAGACATTTAAGATATTTCTGGGTCAAAAGTGCGACCCCACAGAACCTTTTGGTACCTCAGCCTCTCTTTACTGGACATACTTTCACGTTTCACTCTCTTGCAGAATCGAGTTCCCTCACAGTTTCCAAGTTTCTTTTACCATACTTCATCCTAGACTTACCTTTGCCACTTGATTTAACTAAGATAGCCTCATCAGATAGTGACTCTTCAGCCACTACCCGTTTCAACTTGTCACCACTTTTCATTGAGTTTGAACTTGGTGTAGCAACACCTTCTCGTAAAGCATTTTCAACAGATGGCTTCTTTTTATAAGATCTATTGACTAAGGAACTTGGTTCCTCTACAGCTTCCTCATCTACTTCCACTACATGAATGTTCTTGTCACACATAACCTCTCATTTTCACCAGCCTCTCTTTCTTCTTCTTGCTACTCCTTTTACTCTTCTGTAGGGCAGACTCAAGATCTTCCTTTGCCCGCAACCTAGTAGTAGGTCTCTTAGGAGAGGGCTCAAGAGTGGATACTAGCCTCCTTCTAGCAATGAACGCATCTAGAGCCACATTGTCCTAATCTTCTTCATCACTAGACCGCATGGAAGGAGCCAAAATTTTCAAAGGCTTAACATCAAAGTGAGGAGAAGGAGCAATGGTCGAAACTGACTTGGGAAGAGGATCCTTGACATGTTTCCTCAGGAGAGGGGTCAAGTCCTTCAAGAAGGGTCCTAGTTGTTTCTTCTGGTGCAAGATTTTCAAAGAGAACCACAGTTCCTTCTCCTACCAATGACCGAGTCTCTTCCCCTTAAGACTTGGACATAGTAGGGATAACTCCAAACACTATTCCATCAGCAGATATAGTCAATATGTTTTCTATGGCCTCTTTCTCTGATGATTCCAAGGGTACAGCAAATTTCGAGACATGAGTACTTGAAGATTAATCAATACCAACCTCTGAGAGCTTTTCTACCTATGGAGTCTCGCTATGTTCTTTGCCTCTGTTTTGTGCTGTGAGAATCTCAGGTGACAGAGACAAAAAGCTATCGAGTTTGGGGGTTTCTAAATTCTCAATACTTACAGGGAGAGAAAGGTCTGAGGGAGTGATGGAAGAAATAGAGGGTGAGGGAGAATTAGGTTTAGGAGTATCATCTGCAGTGGTGGTAGAAAAGGGAATGGTGAGACGTATTCCACGAGAAACAGAGGAGTCAAGGTTTTTCTCGACTATGGTGGGGATTATCGGTTGATCTTCATTCATGGTAGAGAAGAAGTTTGAATATTCTGGAGAGGGTCTAAAGAGAAAGAAGGAAAAGAGATGAGATTGTTCAATGTGAGGAGAGGGTTTTAATGGGAGAAGAGACAATTATGAGGGAGAGAGAAACCAATTCTGAAACGGCAGTAGTTTTGTGGAGATGCAACATTTCATAGGGAATTGAAGGGATTTGAATGAAAAGACGTGACATACATGGTCTGAAAAGGTTGATGACATGACACTCAATTTTTGTTTCCTTTTAAAATATGTATGAAAAAGTACAAAACTACTAACTTGTGGTACAAGAACCAGGTTCTTGACCTGTCTTTCAAAAATTATCAATCCATTTTTACCTCTCATGCAGTGTTTCTGCAGCCTCTATAATCATCATGCGTGTCTACCTGTAATGGTATTGAAGTGAGTTAGGCTTGGCCGGAAAACACTTTAGCTACTTTTACCTGAATGTGTCTTTCTTAGCCATATATGAGGAATCGGGATCTCAATAAGGCTTTATTAGCCCCAGCTCCAACCTATTTCTCTCAAAATGTTCTCTGCTTAGTGCTTTGGTAAAGATATCTGCAATTTTATCTTCCGTACTACAAAGCTTCATGCAGATAAGCCTTGTCTCCACGTTGTCTATGAGAAAATGATGTATCACATCAATGTGATTGGTTCTTTTATGTTGAACCCGGTTCTTGGCCATGTTTAGTGCATTGGTGTTGTCACATAGAAGAGGCACACAGCCAGCATACACACCAAAATCTTCCAATTGATGTTTGATCCATAAGAGTTGAGCACAGCAAGAAGCTGCAGCAACATATTCTGCTTCAACTATTGAAAGAGAAATTGAATTATGCTTCCTTGTGCCCCATTGTCACGCCCCAAAATCTGAGGAGCGCGACCGGCGCTCAACCGAGTAAGCCTGTTAGGTCTCATTCTACCCAAACTAACTCATGAATAAATAGGAGATGGACTCCATTAATCAAATTATATAAATATATCATTAACGATTTCTATTTCATTTTCATTAGCAACTTCATTCGCCATTTTAAAGGTATTACAAGTTTTATACATAATTGCTAAACATCAATATTTCTATAAATTCCAATACCCGACACCACCCACAACCTGTCTACAGAGCCTCTAAATACAACCGGAGAATAATATGGAAATGTCGCCAACAAGGCTCCGAGTATACCTTAAACAAAAATCAAAATAAGACTCCTGAAGAAAGGTGGCATGAGCCACGCCGGGCCCCGAGAGGAAAGGGGCTCACCAATTCAGCTGACGGGAGGTGAAGGAGTGCTACTGTCGGTGGACTGGAGTACCTGCTATGGAACCACCTACAATCATAACATGAATGTAGCGCCTCCGTCAAAATGGACGTCAGTACATTTAAATTGTACTGGTATGTATGAACAAACCTTACCCCAAGTAAAATCAAACAATATACAAGTAACCAACAGTATAGAATCAACGATCAAATGCATATGAAAGGAACAACCAAAGCGAAACAAGTTTCACAATCTCTCCTTTTCCAAACAATGCACAAGTAACCAATAGTAATAGAATCAACGATCAAATGCACATGAATGGAACAACCGAAGCCAAACAAGTTTCACAATCTCTCCTTTTCCAAACAATACACAAGTAACCAATAATAATAGAATCAACTATCAAATGCACATGAAAGGAACAACCAAAGCCAAACAAGTTGCACAATTTCTCTTTTTCCCCTTTCAACATCATCTCATCACATTAGTGATTTCACAATTGTTCAATATTTTCATTTCAGTAGTGATTTCGATCACTTTTTTTTTCTACCCTTATTACCTCGGCCACCCTTATTACCACAACCCACACCTTGTTACTTCCTGTTGCAGCGCGCAACCCGATCCCATCGGATAAATCACATTTCACCTTATCACCGCTACCCACACATTATTACTTCCTGTTATGGCATTCAACCCGATCCCACAAGACAAATCACATTTCACACAACAACAACAACAACAACAACAACAACAACAATAACAGTAACAATTCACAAGAATTTTCATAAGCATCAATACCATTTCCATCATATACAACAACTCAATGTACAATTTAAGTCACCACGATAATTGCCCTTGATAAGTCACATATGATATTATCTTAGTTGTTTCAATTGCATCAATTACGACTTTTTTCCATCATTTGTTACACAGCCCTTACCACATAAACACATCTACACACACACTTGTCTTGTTGCCATTTATTTATACCATCATTTTGGGACGCTTAACCAACAATGTTCAAGGCACATTAATCACAAGGATTCACAAATAGTCCACATAAGTAAACACGTACCAATTACTTGTACACTAAAAAAGATGACTTTACAAAGGTTAAAGTTAGCCATACATACCTGGAGCCAAATTCCCTTTTTAACTTCTACTTTCAATTCACCAAACAGTCTAGCAACATCAATCTAGTGCACAAGTTAACACATACATCTAGGATTGAAGTTCGTAATTACTACCCGAACATATTGAGGTTATCAGTCCTTCTTTTGCAAACATTTACTTCTACCCAATTTCCCCTTCTAGGTTTTAGGTTTTAAAAGACATGCATATATGTTTTCATCCTTTATTTTCAATAATCAATGCATACGAATCCCCCCTTTTTGTTTAAATCTGAAAATCAATGACAAAGGGTTGGGGGTTTTACCTGCAAGAACGATGATGAAGATAATTACTCAAAATTTCCGGTCTTGGGTGGCTTTGAAAATCAAACTTCATGAAGATAAAACTTTCTCTCTCAAGAACACTCTCTTCCCTCTCTCTAATTTGTTCAGAAAGTGTGTTAAAATGAAGGGTTGGGGTGTTTTATTGAAGAAGGGGTCGGGTTTAAAAGTTAGAAAAATTGGAGCCCCCGTCAGGCAAAGAGGAAATGTGGTCCGCATAATGGACCGCAAAAGTGCTTCAAAAGTCTAAACATTTGTTTGGATTTGCGGCGGAAATGCGGTCTGCATACTTGTTTTGCGATCGCATAATGCACCACATATTTTACCTCAAATTTGACTGACATACTGACTCACTTTGCGATAGAAATGCGGTCCGCATATCGGTTATGCGATCGCATAATGGACAGCATTTTGACCTTAATGTTTAACCAAACCACTGACTCAATTTGTGGTAGAAATGCGGTCTGTATACTTGATTTACGACCGCATTCTGGACCGCATAATGGTATTTTTCAGGAAAACTTTGATTCTTTGATTTTTAAATGCTAAATCAATACAAAGGGTCCGAACCGTGGCGAGTTTGCTTGTTGCAAAGAATTTTACACATTCCTAACACATATTCATAACTTGGTACTACGAGCTACTAGGTTTTAAGTACAATTTTTTTCATAGGGGTCTTGCGTCCTCCTCCACTTAAAATCATTCGTCCTCGAATGAGGATTTTGAAAATCAGTTGGTTTTGAAAACATGATATGCAGACTCCCAAATTTTCACTAGCTCCCATATTTTTAGAAAGTTTCGCTAGAGTTTCCTTTGTAATTAGACTTATCTACCTGTCAGAGAGCCACCGAAACATATTTCCAAGCACCATTACACAATTTCTGCTATCCCTATGATTGATATATAATTCATTACCTCAACACTTGTACATATTCAATCACTTGTTACATTTTGCACATAAATTAGTCACTTCAATGAGTCCTATACAATTTAACCACTTCAACATACTATATGCATTTCAATTAATCATAACCAATCTACACGACCATTAGTCGTTCACGTATCACATGAGTTTTCACAAAGCTTTCATTTACAAAAAAAGGGTTACACATGACTCAAATGATCACAACACATGCAACTCTTGCACAACTTGGGGGATTACAATAGTAAAGTATTTAGGGGAAAAATGGGGTGTCTTTGCACCAAGTTGAACACAACATCAGTTTTCTTAGAGATAAGAGTTCGCACGATTAATACTAGACTTGTTCAAATATAAGGGGATATTTTTCTTTCATTTCATTTTTCATTTCCCATGTGGCTTCCTCAACTCGTTGACTTTGCCATAATACTTTAACTGACGCAGTTTACTTTTTTCTCAATTCACAAACATGCCTATCAAGAATAGCAACCGGAACTTCTTCATACGATAACCATTCATTAACCTCGATGGTCTCAACTGGCACGATGGCGGATGGATCTCCAACCACTTTCTTTAACATAGACATGTGAAAACACAAGTTTATGAGGAACAACCACGAGGAAACATCATACTCCTAGTGTGACCTAATGGGAAATACACTTACGTCCCCTTCATCATCAATTCACATAACATCTACGTGGGAAAAATTCTCAGAATAACCAGCTCACCCTCCTGAATTCTAAATCTCTACTTAAACACGCATACTAAATCTTGATGACCTTTGATGATTACTTTAAGATGTATTATCATAAACTGGCCATAAAACTACCTACCGAACATATGTGATCACACGGGGATGATCCCCATTTGACATGTTTGGACCTTCAATACCTAATAAAGTTGATGCAATGAGGAACACAAAGTTCAAGATTGTGCTGGAGTTATCCATGAATTCATTAATGCGCTGAGTAGAGTACCTTCTGAGGTTATATGCTAAGGGACAGGAATTTTACGACTAACAATGCTAACATGGTTAAACACTGTGACGACGTCAATTATTACACAAATGAGGCATAGGGGCAAGTAGCACATTGGCAATAGGAATCATTAAGGAGGAATATTCAAGTTTATGACCCAGTCGTTTCCTAGAGTGAAGGGAAAATCAATTCATACTCTAGTACCTTGAATGCGATATGGGATTTCAAAATACATGAAGTGGAATTACACTCTCGGCGTTAACTGACACAAGAGATCAATGTCGTAAGCCCATGAGGAAGAAAATGAAGTTAAACACTTATGAGATTATTGTAATTCAAACAACTTAACCCTCCCTGACAATTGACCCTATATGAGAGAACTAAAGGTACCACAACTTGCCCTCCAAATCAATATGCTTATGATATGTGCAAAAATCTCAAGGCACCGAATCTCCTCCTTTCACGAGTAGAACCACATAGCTAAGACATCTAAATGTTGGGATGAAGTCATGTATTAGTTAGAGGCATTCTAATGGTTAATCATGATGCTCCAAGAAGAAAGACAAATGACACTCCTATCCACCCAAGGAGGTGTAATACCAAGGGTAGCAAAAAATCCCCTCACACAGAAATGATATAGTCAATTATTCTAGAAGTCGAGTGAGAATCCGACCCATATAAGACTTTTGAAAAAGGGGACGCACTGTGGTTTGAAATCAGGGAAACTTCAACCTGAGCTTAAAGGAAAATCATTACTCTTGGAACCCATGAGACAAGCTCTCGTAGTCCTAGAAAATCGATAACGATGGTGAGAAAGTACTTAAAACCATTACGAGTTGGTATAAAACAAGACCTCGAAGTGCCCACATGAATAATTTTGAAAGAATAAGATGTCTTAATGTATTTATCGAGGAGAAGTAACCTGGGTTATCTAGTCACATGGATGAGCGGAGCAGGTAAATGGTTGTTAGAAGAACATCTACAAAGAATACCAGCAATATTTATTTATTCCAACTAAAGGAATATGTCCCCTTCCTTAATGCTACAAGACTTCCTCTTTGATGCCATGAAACGTAAATGAATTTTACAATGAGAGTTATCAGATGAAATAGATAGTAGTGTAGCAAAACTAATGAGCACCATTTGGAACCAACAGGCTTAAACTAAGTCGAAAATATTAGAAGTCCATAGTAAAAAGGGATTTACCTACTTTCAGTGTCCTTGTAGAAAAGGGGTACTTGTAGAGTATAAAAATGAGGTGAATTTAATCGAATCGTATAGTTGGATGACTAGTCAAGAAATTGAGATAATATCGCATTGAACATTACGGGTAAACAACACACCATGCAAGACAAATGAAAAGAAAGTGAAAGAGCCTTATAGAAGTAACCTTTACATTGTATCCACTAGGAAGGGTGGTAATATAAAGCGATCACGAGAAGCTATATTTTTTTTGAAAGAAGATCTATGTATGATGTCACGTGATGTATAGCTCTAGAATTCTAAAATCCAATTATGTTTAGCAACTCTACTTCATAATGAAGCACTACAACACACTTCTACACAACTAGCTATTGCAAACCACATTAGGAGATGCTATAAGACTCAACGGAGAGAAAGGCTTTGACATATGGATGTGTTACTAGGTGTATTTCTACTTTGTCAACCCAAAACCTAAAGGTGAGAGTTAGACTGATAAGCAGACCGTTGGACTAGCACAAGTGTAGATAATCTATTATCAGAAAGAGATCATTCAATTTCAGTAATTGCGGCACATGCTATCAACCCTTGATGAACTTGAAGTGATATGAGAACCCAATGAGATAGTATAGAATAAGCATGAAGGGTTTCAGATGTTCATTATGAGTTCTTCATGGATTTTAACTTGAGAACTACCCAGATGCTAATGAAATACAGAAGAATATGAGAAACATGTATTGTGCTATAATAACCCCCAAAGGTTGCTTGATCTTGACGGAGAGCCTAGTAAGGGTCCTTACGAGACAGAAAGTGATACAATTACTCATAGAAGGATATGTTCTCTCATGGTTATCGGACAAGTGCGGGGAAACTAGCACAATGGATTCACTAACTAAAGAACATAATGAACACATGTTATGGAAGTGGAAAGAGAAAGTAAACATTTGTTATGAGATAGACATGATCCTGCTATTATTAACTCCCAACTGCAATATACAACCATGCCACGAGCAACCACAATACTCGGACAAGGTGATCTACTTACTGCGGGATGTCCCAAGTGGACATGAAAGTTATGGCGACACAAGATTTTCCTATGACATGGATGTGAGGATCTCAATTTTTAGAGAGACTTTATACACACGGTGACCATTTCGATTGACATGCACTCATGTGAGGTGTTAAGGTATGCTCTTATGTTACTAGGCAGTGAGAAGATTTCATGATGATATTCACAAGAGAGTAGATTGACTGTTCAAACCATATAAGTCATATACACAACTGAGTAAAACAACGACTCGAGAAGGATCGCAACGCCGGGACGCTTTGCATGGAACTTGACACCACATAGGTAAACTTTATGATGGTGCATGTATAGGCAAAAGCGAGTAGATTTTGTCCATTTAAATAAAAATATTCTGTAAGAAATTCATCGAATATAGTCCCTTGGTGAGAATTTAGGAAAAGCAAGTGGGAAGTATCAATCCTAGGGTTATTACTCAATTCAAGGGCATAATTATAGAACTTAATTCCACAAGAATGTAAATAAGAGAATTCATAATAGGGTGGATTCACGAATGGTGCATCTCATTTAAATAGTCGATACATGCAATGTTTTGTTATTCAACATCTTGTTAAGACCATATTTATGAGAACTCTTCAATGTGGATGTACATATACAATGAGTAGAAATTTTCAATTGAATCACTTAATGACGTTAGGTTGATAGGGCAATAGCTTAATCGATACCCCTCGACTCCACATCCCTAACGTACGTAGGTAACATACTGATCTACTACACGATCTGATGGTGCAGAGACATCAATAGGGACAAGGACACTCCCCCCATAACGATATGTTTTACTAATCCATTCACAGCACAATACATTCTCCTAACAAGTCCTTGGGCAATCCATTCGAACTCAATGGTGGGATCAATCCCTCCTTACATGCTTCAAATTCGCGGATTATGGTATCAAGGTTACCAATCTTGAGAATAAGACCTAGAGAGGAAATCGACTCCCTAACCTGAGCTCTATCACACGATTAGAGTATCAAAGAAGGGTGAAATTCCTAAATTTCCGAATAGCCTCCAACTTATAGATGTGGTCGACTACACACCGATAAGAAGGACTCTACTAGACACGGCTCGGAGACATCCTAGGACACTTTAAAACCTTAGGCTCTGATACCAAGTTTGTCACGCCCCAAAATCCGAGGAGCGCGACCGGCGCTCAACCGAGTAAATCCGACCGAGAAAGCCTGTTAGGTCTCATTCTACCCAAACTAACTCATGAATAAATAGGAGATGGACTCCATTAATCAAATTCTATAAACATATCATTAACGATTTCCATTCCATTTTCATTAGCAACTTCATTTGCCATTTTAAAGGTATTAAAATTTTTGTACATCATTAACAAACATCAATATTTCTATTTTATATTCCAATACCCGACATAGCCTGTCTACGGAGCCTCTAAATACAACTAGAGAATAATATTGAAATGCCAGCAGCAAGGCTCCGGCTATAACTTACACAAAAATCAAAATAAGACTTCGGAAGAAAGGCGACATGAGCCACGCCGGGCCCAGAGAGGAAAGGGGCTCACGAATTCAGCTGACGGGAAGTGAAGGAGTGCTACTGTCGGTGGACTGGAGTACCTGCTATGGAACTACCTATAATCATAATACAAATGTAGCGCCCTCAGCAAAAGGGACGTCAGTACATTTGAATTGTACTGGTATGTATGAACAAACCTTAGCCCAAGTAAAATCAAACAATATACAAGTAACCAACAGTATAGAATCAACAATCAAATGCAAATGAAAGGAACAACCAAAGCCAAACAAGTTTCACAATCTCTCCTTTTCCAAACAATGCACAAGTAACCAATATTAATAGAATCAATGATCAAATGCACATGAATGGAACAACCGAATCCAAACAAGTTTCACAATCTCTCCTTTTCCAAACAATACACAAGTAACCAATAGTAATAGAATCAACCACCAAATGCACATGAAAGGAACAACCAAAGCCAAACAAGTTGCACAATCTCCCCTTTTCCCCTTTCAACATCATCTCATCACATCAGTGATTTCAAAATTTTTAAATATTTTCATTTCAGTAGTGATTTCGATCTCTTTTTTTCCACCCTTATTACCTTGGTCACCCTTATTATCTCGGCTACCCTTATCACCACAACCCACACCTTATTACTTCCTGTTGTGGCACGCAACCCGATCCCACTGGACAAATCATATTTCACCTTATCACCACAACTCACACCTAATTACTTCGTGTTGCGGCGCGCAACCTGATCCCACCAGACAAATCACATTGCACACAACAACAACAACAAGAACAACAACAGTAACAATTCACAAGAATTTTCATAAACATCAATACCATTTCCATCATATACAACAACCTAATGTACAATTTAAGTCACCACGATAATTGCCATTGACAAGTCACATATGATATTATCACAGTTGTTTCAATTGCATCAATTATGACTTTTTTCCATCATTTGTTACACAACCCTTACCATATAAACACATCTACACACATACTTGTCTTGTTGCCATTTATTTACACCATTATTTCGGGATGCTTAACCAATAATGTTCTAGGCACATTAATCACAAGGATTCACAAATAGTCCACATAAGTAAACACGTACCAATTACTCGTACACCAACCAAGATGACTTTACAAAGGTTAAAGTTAGCCATACATACTTGGAGCAGAATTCCCTTTTTAACTTCTACTTTCAATTCACCAAACAGTCTAGCAATGTCAATATAGTGCACAAGTTAACACATACATCTTATGATTGAAGTTTATAATTACTACCCGAACATATTGAGGTTATCAATCCTTCTTTTGCAAGCCTTTACTTTACCTAATTTCCCCTTCTAGGTTTTAGATTTTAAAAGACATGCATGTACGTTTTCATCCTTTATTTCCAATAATCAATACATGAGAATTCCCCCATTTTTGCTTAAATCTTAAAATCAATGAAAAAGGGTTCGGTCACAATTCAATAAAATTTTCATTCCCCCCGCAATTAGAAACTGGGGCAGAATTTTTAGGAGGACCTTCAAAATTCCAAAGTAATTTTAGCCGATCATCGTAAGCAGCCGTCAGAAGTATTAACCCATTAGACTGGGGTATAATTTTGAGGAGGACCCTCAAAATTCCATAGCAGGAGAGGTTGCAATGTCCTAAACAACGTCACAGTCGTCGGTTCATCTAAAACTATTTCTAAAACTATATACTTATGTCATATTCTTACAAACTCATGAATGTTTATTATCGAAATCACTTTGTTCAGCAACACAATCCCAATAATACATACCGTATCACCAGACCAAAGCCGAACAGGTCAAGCAAGGCCAACAAGGATACGAACTAACCTCCCTTCTACAAAACTCACGATTTTTTGGATGCAGGCATTTGGATTGCGAAAGCATATGATATACTATACACCCACACGACAAACATTGATTCATGAGTTGCCACACTTATCCGGTATTTGCCATCCTCACATGCCAGGGATATCCCCTGTATCACAATATCCTCAGCGATCCCAACATCGAAGCTTGTTATTAGCGAAGAAACTCTATTGCCATCTGCCACTTTATTTTATTTATGCATTGCATAAAGCTACCGTTCTGCCTTCCGAGACTAAACACTATCTCCATCTGCATTCCTTGCATTGCATAAGGCTACCATTCTATATTCCGAGACTAAACATTGTCTCCATCTGTATTTCTGCATTGCATAAGGCTATCATTCTGCCTTCCGAACTAAACATTGTCTCCATATGCATTTCTACATTGCATAAGGCTACCATTCTGCCTTCCAAGACTAAACACTATCTCCATCTGCATTGCATAAGGCTACCATTCTGCCTTCCGAGACTAAACACTGTCTCCATCTGTATTTTTGCACTGCATAACGCTACCATTCTACCTTCCGAGACTAAACACTGTCTCCATCTGCATTTTTTGCATTTTCATGGTTGAAAGATCGCCACTTTATTTAGGCTTGCATGGCTGAAAGATCGCCATTTTATTTACGCTTGCATGGCTGAAAGATCGCCACCTTATTTACGCTTGCAAGGCTGAAAGATGGCCACTTTATTTACGCTTACATGGCTGAAAGATTGCCACTTTATTTATGCTTGAATGGTTAAAAGATCGCCACTTTATTTACGCTTGCATGGCAGAAAGATCACCACTTTATTTATGCTTGCATGGCTGAAAGATCGCCACTTATTGCATTTCATGGGCTGAAAGATTGCCACCTACTGCATTTCATGGTCTGAAAGCTCGCCAAATTATCTTAGGGTGTCACTGTTCGGAGGCATCATTCTCATAGCCCGAGAATGCCATATCATGGCCTGAAGATCCCTTTAATTTTTTTCGCACATCATTATTCAAAGGCATCATGGTTCGAAGGCATCATTTTCATAGCCCGAGAGCATCATTTCATAGCCCGCAAATACTTTATTATACACTTCATGGTCCAGGACGTCATAGTCCGAGGACGTCATCCTAACCATCCAAAGACAACATTCATGGTCCGACAGGAACTTGCATCATGTTTAAATTTATGCACAATATACGCTTGTATTGCTTATTTGCAGGTAAGACGGCGAGCAACGGCCATCTCGGTAAGAGCGATTCCGCTCCAGTTCCAACATCCCTATCAGAGCTTAACCATTAATCCTAACCTGGATATTGCGTCCGTTCTTGAAAGGTCTCCATCGGCATATTCCGCCGATGGATCCCTAACTACATATGGCCTGATTCATGCAAGACTAGAGATATGTAGGCAGCTCAGAAACCAGAGCATAGTCAAATTTCTTCAAAACATTTCGTTCGGTCAAATTGGTCATCATATCTTTACCCGACAACTCTTTCATCCTTCTTGGGTAAAGAGGGGAAGCTGTTGGTACCTAGTTTTTCCCTGTATATTTTTATATGCAAATTATCCTTAAAAATAGCATATATACAATATATAAGTATGTCCAAGAATTTTACTATTTTTTCCCATAATTTTTAAGGTTTTTAAACTGATTTATTTCACTTTTTCATCCATAAAAACTCAATTATTATTTCTAAAGTTATTATTTTTGGTAATTCATTTATTGAAATATTATATTCATGGTAAAATATAGCTAACATAATTTTTTTATATTCTTACAAATTTATTTAGTATTCTTAAGCTAAATTGCATATAATTGCAATATTAGCCCTTTCTAAGATTAAATTGCGTTTATAATTATAAAATTGACTCCAATAATTTTAATTCGATATATATATATATATATATATATATATATATAATTAATTAATTAATTATTTCTACTACTTTTAATTTATTTCCAGAAATTATTTTGCTATTTTTTATAAAAGAAATAAGGGAAATGGCTATTTAAATGTTAGCCTATTAGTATTTCAATTTTGGCCAGATTTGGCACCCCAATTTCAAACCTCATTACTCGGCCCAAATCCTAAATTTACTCGACCCACAACCCATTCAAACGACCCGCCAGGCTCCCCGTTTAATCTAGACCGTTGATCAAAATAATCAATGGCCACATTTCAACCTTACCATTTTAATTACCCAGTTTTCCAAAACCCTAATCACTTATCTTCATCAGCCGCCTTTGAACCCCCCCCCCCCCTTCTCTCA
>MU730428.1:164593-176642 GCA_026770625.1 Nicotiana glauca
CCCCCCCCCCCCCAATTCTCTCAAACTCTCTCGAAGCTTCTCAAAAACCCTAGCCACCTCCCACCACTTCCGCCCTAAAAGTCACCGGAATCTATGGTTTCCAAGGCTATGGAAGCCATATTCCCGCTTTCTATGGCTCCTACACGTTTGGTAAGATTCAAGGCCTGACCATGATGGAGTTTGGTCCAAGCTTCGTTTGATTCGAGTTCTATGACCTAGCACCGACATGCCATGGTTGTTCGAGCCTGAATTTTGACTTCTCCGGCTTAGATTAGTGACTCTTCCAAGCCTTTCTCACTACTTGGGTTCTTCTCAAACCCTAAACCTTCGAGGTTTTTTTGATTATTTTAGATCTATTGTATATTTGTGTTCTCTCTAAGCTTTTAAGCAATTTTCTCAAAGTTCTTTCAAAACTACACCTTAAGAGCCTTCATCATTTTCGATTAAGGGATTCATCAAGTCGTCTTTTAAAAAATTTCTCTGAGGTTTAGCATGTTTTACTTTATTTCTTATGTGTTTCTATTGTATTTCTCATGTGTTTCATCTACTGTATCTCTTATGCTTTTCCTTCACTAAATTTCTTATGATATTTCTTCTACTGTGTTTCTTCTATGCGTTCTTCTATTACACTACTGTATTTCTTATGTCGTTACTTCTACTGTATTTCTATGTAGTGTCACCTACTGTATTTTATATTGTTTCTCCTACTTTTATTCTTATACTGAAATATGCATGTTAATGGTTTCAATTTCTTTCTAAGATTTCGAAAGATATTTCGTTAGTATCTTTTGCCTTGATTACTTACCCTTTCATCTCTGCGCTCGATTAATGGCAAAAACCCTAAAATTTGGGGGTTTCATTCGAGTATTGAGACCATTGACTACGTGATTTGCTTGTGCTTCATCTTTGAACCTGCTTGATTTTTTGGACTTATTCGAGTTCCTAAAGTTGTTTCATCTACTGTTTCATTAAATCTCAAAACCATGGCTTCAATTTTGTTTGCTCATTTGATTCTGACTTTAGCTAAACTCTACTCGACCTTTTTTCGCATGATATTTGATACTTTCTTCTCTATTGTTGAATTACCATATTCCTACGATCTACTGCTTAGTTATTTTCATAAATTGCATGACACTTTAACTTTGTCCTAAATTCAGCCTTGCATGCCTGTTACTTGTGTACTCTTTATATGTGCCGAACTTCCTTTATAAATGGCTTTCAATTGTGATTGATTTCAAACTTCCTTTGATTTATTTATTTTTATGTTTGCTGACTTCCCTGTTACTCGATTTGAATCAAAGGTTTTCCTTGGTTTTTCTGACTTGGTTCATTCATAGACCAGTAAATCTCTGATCCTTGATTTATTGGCTAGTAATTGATTTTTCTTACCTTATTTATGCAACTGTGTATATCATAATTCTATCCTTAAGTGACTTTTTATGTATTTACCCCTAATTGCCTACTTGGCACAAAAGGCTTGTTTGATTTCTTTCCGTAAATAACTTTACCGTTTCAATCTGAATTCCTTAACTAAAGGAAGTCTTGTGCAATTGATTCTTGATTTATATTCAGTTCCTTAACTATTTTCTTACCTTATTTCTTCCTGATTTTGACACTATAAATGCATGACTCTTTCATTAACACACAGAATACATACACAGTCTTTCTGAACTCGCGTCTATACACAATAGTATTCTCTCTTCTTGTCTTCACTGTGGCTTGTTTACAAGACCTACTGCTTTTCTCTATTTGTTTCTTTGGAACTGGCATGTTCCTGATTTAAGCTTTAAGCAGCACAACAATGTGTTTATTTATTACTTTTATAACTATGTCTACTTACTATTTCTATATCGTTAAACATTCAAATTAGTATGTTGATTTCTTTCTGCCTGTTTCCATTATGAACCCCTATTCCCCACCCCCTTGTGTGTTCAAGCTATGGATTGGAGCATGGTAATATGTAAGTTATTGCCCATGAACCAAACCTGATCCCCTGGGTTCCTAGCCTTTAATAATGTGTGTCTAGGCAAGCTTATGGTATGCTAGCATTTTCCGGGGCCCTTAGGGAACTCTGACGCTCTCAAGTTTGTGAAAGGCTTTGAAGCAAATGGCATTTGAAGTGGTTTGGTCCATAACTCAGAAAGGAAGACAGGAATCTGTCTTCTTCTGATTGTAATTTTCTTTCTTTTATTTTTCGATGTAATTCATTATTGGGTCTGTAATAACTTTGTAATAAACACTAGGGCTGGCTAGTGAAAAAGGGACTGGGTATTTATGCATGCAAAGGGTAAAAATCCTGCCTATAGGACTATCTTGATTCTATACATTCAATCATGTTTAGAACCATGCCTATGGGATTGTTTAATTCTGCACATTCAATCATGTTTAGAAATCCTGCCTATAGGACTATCTTGATTCTGCATATTCAATCATATTTGGAAATCCTGCCTATAGGACTATCTTGATCTTGCACATTTAGAAATCATGTCTATAGTATTGTTTAATTCCGCACGTTCAACTGTATTTAGAAATCATGCCTATAGGATTGTTTTAATTCTGCATATTCAAATAGAAATCATGCCTATAAGTCTATTCTGAATTCTGCATATTCAACTTCATATAGAAATTATGCCTATATGATTGTTCAATTGTGCATGTTCAATTACATCTAGATATCATGCTCATAGGTCTTAAACAAATTTTGCAAGCTAGATACCATGTTTATAGGTTTAAAACCAGTCTTACGTATTTAGATACTATGTCTATAAGGATTCTGCATTTTTATACCATGTCTACAAAGTGTTAAAATCAACAACATATATAAAAACCATGCCTATAAGAATTCCGCATCATTTGTCTTAAAAAAAACTATGCTATTTTGCTACTTCTGAATCAGTAATATATATCATGTTCATTAGGATCTCGCTCAAGCACTTAGGCAAGCCTTAGGTGATAATGACTGATAAAAACTGATTTCGCCTTTGTTAAACTAATAACTGACACAATCAATAAGGATGTCTGATCCTGACTTCCTCTCTCAGCCATGTATCAAACTAGTCTGCCTTAGCAACCTTCTCTTCTTCGCCTTTAATATTTTAAGAAGACCTAAACAGTATGTGTAAGTCATGCTAAATTATGTGTATCTTTATTTAAATGAGGTATATCTAAGCCCCTTTTGTTTGTTATGTGCTTTCCCCCAATCTGCTGTACATTTTTTGTATGTCGCCTTAGAATTTTTACCTTTAAAACCACAAATAAGCCTAATATCCCTCCCCCATAGGATTAGTGGTCTTAATGCCTCCGAGACTGATAGGACTGGGATAGATAATAGCATGCAATAAGTAAACGAGACCATTCCATGCTTTAATACCTTAACGGGGTGGGAAAAGGTAGATATGGATATGATGACCATGCGATAATCCCGCGCGTAGCCCCTCATTGAGGAGTGATTACCAGGCATTGTGTGGGGTGATATATATTATTTATAAACCTAGAACTCCAGAATCACCATACAAAGCTATACCCAGACTCGGAATCCCAAACGGACATCGATAACACTGAAATGTACTTCAAGCCAAACTTAAGAAATTTCTTCCAAAATGCTAACTTCCAAAATAGGTGCCAAAATGCTCCTGGGTTACCCAAAACCCGATCCGGGCATACGCCCGAGTCCGAAATCATCATACGAACCTGCTGGAACCTTCAGACCCCGATTCCAAGGTCGTTTACTCAAAAATCCAATCCTAGTACATTCTTTCAACTTTAAGCTTCTCAAAGGAGAATGTTTCATTTAAATTTAACTCCGATCTTCCTGAATTTAAATTCTGACCCTGCGAACAAGTCACAATGCCTGAAATGAAACTACTTATGGCCTCAGACTGCGGAACGACACGCTAAGGCTTAAAACGACTGGTCGGGTCGTTACATTCCCTCCCACTTAAACATACGTTCGTCCTCGAACGTGCTGAGAACTACACTGGAGTAGTTTGAAATCACTGTTTTGCACCTCAAGCACCTTCCCGTGCTATCACAACTCAGTTGAGCACATTAGCTCGATAAGTTCTAAAGATACTCCCTCTTATTCAAGCAGTTAAGCATTAGAGCCCAATTCCAACATTCGGAATTCTATGCCATGCCTGTTTCCAACATACGATCACCGTATCAATCACTATACGCTGTACTCAAACATGACTGCATAACTCTGCTGAATTCGCACTTTGCATCACTATACTCATAGGACCACAATAACATTTCTGTTTGAATTAATCGAAATTCCACGAATCCGTTGCTCCCGTTTCACCTCATGACCTACATAGGTCTTTCTCTAACTGTTACAATACCTTCACGATGGATGAGATAGCAAAATTCATAATCAACTGCCGAGTCAAACAACCATCGAGTTTATACTTCTGACAAGAAACATTACCACATTCTGAACCAAATAATAATCTTCGCTCCATAATGTACTTTATATAATTAGATTGCACTGATCCTAAATCCCACAATCTCATCTTACCCAGTACGAAATGCTCAGGCAATAAGCCACTCCGAATGTGATCACAAGTCTCATATGATGCCACAATGTGCCAATAGGCCACCAATTCGAACACAACACAAATGGAAATCGAACTCTAGAAGGAATTACCTAACTCCCGCACTACTACAGACTTTCCTTAGAAAATAGGAAGCAGGACATACCAAATTAGCATATAGAAAACTACACTCATCATCACACTATTGCGGCGCGCAACCCGATCCAAATAACATACCCATGGCGTCGTGCCACCCAATCCAAATAACATACCCATGGCGGCATGCCACCCCATCCAAATAATATACCCATGGCGGCGTGCCACCTGATCCACACATAGATCTCACATAAGGAGATTGCACTTCGAGCTAAATCTGCTCATTACAATAAAAATATCGAATTTCGATCGTAAGCATGTTAAGTGCATAATACCATCCGTGAGAAAGCACATAGAGCTATAGGCTACAAAACTCAAGCATAACTGAGGTGTGATACAAGATCTGAATCTCAAGAGCCATCCTGCTCACATATCATCATCGCAACGCGGAACCTCAACACATAAGAATTTACTAAGCCGTCTCACAACTCATACGGCGCAATACATCATTACCTGGAATAGCTGCTGACAAAATAACACTTCGACTGTTCCTCCATAGGGAACGCTTGCTGAAATGAACACAACTGGCCTGATATAATGCCCTGTTCACAAATAAATCAATCCACCGATCTCAAGCCGATTTCTAATTGCACCAACTTGGCCAATGACCTTTCAAAGGTCCGTAGTAACTCCCCTTTGCCTCATATCACGTAAGAATAACCATCATAACCGTAGCAACCTCCTCAGTTCATAACCCAATATACAAAGTGCCCTCCAGGCATAATTTCTCAATTTAACAATATCATCACAATTCTTCATACTTGGTCTATATCTTTAATCAATCAAGTGGCTTTGTGCCACATTTATGCAATCCTCCTGTGGAACACATTCCCACAATCTACCATAACAATTAACTGGGTCCTACCTCCAACCCACCGACCGCACGAACGATGATAAGCGATCAAGAATCATTAACCATGATACAAGCCCTCGTTACAAAACACCAATCTCAGGTGACGCTGAAGACAACCCCAACTTACTTTAATCATTCAACCCTTTCCTCGCTCGTCCGAGCCCGTGACATCCTTGTCAACACTGAACTACAACCTTGATCCTCACTTCGTATTTCCATACCTCTCAACCCACCCAACGTGCCAATATACGGTAGAACACGATTTTTCATCATAACTCCGAAATCATTATCATTTTCACATCTTCATCATATGAGAACCTTGCACTTAACTCACTTCAGGAGAATCATAGCAATACACAGGTAATTTTCCATAACTGTAGAATATGCAAATCTGTAAGTAGTGGTCTAAGCCACCATAGCCCTTCCGGAATCTGCTTCCACTTAACAAGACACAACAGTAGAATGGTTTAGAATGTTATCAATTACGACGACCGACAAACCTCATACGTACCGCTACAAATCAAACGCATAACTCGATCACGCTGAACGAATGGATCACTGACCCGAACATGCCAAATTCAACTATGGCTAATCAATTCACCTTCTTTCTAATCATCCTTGATTGCTTTGGAAATAATACTAATTCTCTTCAACCCATAATATACTCCCTCTACACTCACCCCGAGTGACCTTGAATTGCGAGACCATGCTGTCTCAAATCCCACGAATTATTTCACATTTCTCAAATGCTACACCACAAGGTAACACATCATAGAACATTCTGGGCACCTTCTCATAAGCTGCTACAAAACTTGATTCTTAGTTGTACTTATAGTCTTGAAATCATTAGGTACCACACTTTATCTTTGAAGTTCCACTAGGACCGTTGCTGAGAGCCACCCGCTCTGACTTGGTCCCAAATATAATTCACTCCATAATTCTTATAACATACAAATACTCTCTCGGCGAAGCACCCGACGAAATCACTTTCGCTGAAACCTGTATCTATACCAGGCATAAATCTTGAACCTTTTTTCCAAGTCCAAATGTGAGCCAATAAGGCTAACCATAACACATCCTTAGTAATTCCTCCGCTCAATTTACTACTTATGGTCCTTTCTCGTAGCTGGATTAATCCATCAATACGCTAATAACCAGAAATCACGTAAGTAGTTAATCATACAGCCTAATCATAAGCGATGGGACTCTCCCACTTAGCTTGAAGCCATCATTTCACCATTCTTGAGTTCGCCCGACCTCTTTACCTCTTATTGACTTAACCTTGCGTCACCAATTATCAAAATTTCTCGGGATCTTCCTATAAATCCCTATCTTTCATATTCTGAGTCTTCATCCACATTCGCACGAACGATCTCTTTGTTGAACAACCAATATAATTCCTTGCAGAAGCTTCGCCAACCACGCGACCTCTAGTCTGCTCCCGGGGAATAACCCACCTAGGGGAATCACCTCCCGATATCTTCCCACGCCGCTGCACGAGGTACATTTCCTACGACACCAATAGCCTATCCTGAGTCCGAGCTCACCTTCCAGTTGCACAAGTCCATTCGCCCGTTGCGAACATCAATTAAATGTGCGGCAACATCCTTCCAAATTCAGGGTTATGCTGCACCCTCCTCCATTTCAAGCAGCTCCTTTACGCCATATCAATCTTCTGCCGCATAATAGCTCATACTTCACATCATACCCGCAGGATTCAATCACCAATCATTAAAATCCCCAATTTGATCCAAACTCTCTTTAAGGGCCGTAGTCATCCTACTACCAAGCCCATATGCAACCCTCGCCACTCTCCCACTTTGGCGGAACTCATCTCCTTAATCGGTCACTCGTCCTTGCTCCTCATACTTGGCCTTCTAGAAATTTTAAACACCGCCTGGCACTTCCCATATGTCCTTCCTCATACTTTGCTGCTCAATTGTTGCCTCAAATAAAATCTATCTTCTTGGCACCTAAACCCACCGTTGCTTCTAACTTTAAACCTTTCCAAAGGTCATATTTATCGAGCCGTCAACAGTAGAAATTCTGATTCGATCTTAAACCACCGCATCATGCGATATCTGATAGTTGTATCTTTAATACTATTTCACAATATCTTGCCCCAAGGCGAATTGTAGCAGATCATAACACTGACAACCATAAAGCGTTCAATTATGACAACGACACCCCCATGTAGAGGAGAATTCCGCCCTACTTGCAATTACCACGTTTCATTACTTACACTAGTCCACATTTGACCATTCTTGGTTCGATTGACTTTCCCCCATCGGGAATAAAATACTGAATCCCTTTGATTACGTATTGAGTAAACCTCACTTCAATTCATTCACTGCCCCGACACATGGGCAACACCATACCATTACAACAACACTGCGGAATAATCGCTCATAAGCATCATAGCAACCTGTGCCTAGCCTCAAGGCTCTTAGAAGTTCTGTTACTGAGCTGAAACAATAGAATATCCCTCCAAAGTGTGACTATAATAGTCCAATCAACTATCCCGGGAAAATCATCCCACACCACATTTGTAGTGCCATTAGAACCCTTCAATTTTCAATTTATAACAAGCGCTCGCGTAAGATTGAGTAGGAAGAAATCAAAGGCATAAGCCTCAAAGGAATCGAACCGCATGAAAAGGAAATCAAGAAGGGAAGTACTCCTAACAGTCTTTCAGCCTCCCGAGGATAAGTACAGACGTCTCCGTACTGATCCGCAAGACTCTACTAGACTTGCTCATGACTCGTGAGACCGACGGGAACCTAATGCTCTGATACCATGATGTCACGACCCAAAATCCACTAAGGGTCGCGATGGCACTGGACATCTCTGTCAGGCCAGCCAACTAAATTATCAATTAATTCCTCTTTTAATATTTTTGAAAATCTAAGGTTTTTCCTTTTATTTTTTACAAATAAAAGTTCACTACTTGAATTCAAATTTAAATAATAACAATTGGTTCAAATCCGTTGAAACCCATCCCAGAAACCCGGTGTCACAAGTGCATGAGCAACTATCGATAAGGAAAGTAAAATACAACATCTATCCGAAATACAGTGGACAGGAAATAAATAATAAAATGCTAAAAGGAACTACACTGGCTGCGGGTCGTCTCGAACAATGCAGCTCACCTAGTCCCAGAGTTACCCATGCTGCTACGCCCAGTGGGCTGCTAGAAGTACATATACCTGTGCAACAAAAATGCACAAAAGTGTAGTATGAGTACGTAATCAATGTGTACTCAGTGAGTATCCCGCCTATTCCCGAAGGGGTAGAGACGAGATGACCAACTCTGACACTTACTAGAGGTCAATTAGCAATATCCTATAAGTGCGAGGATAATCATGGATTTATATAGAAGTTCTAATTGTGAAGCCAGAAAACAGGTAAACACCTTCAACAACAAATCAAGGGCCTCCAAGGTTTATTCTTTATTATCTTATCAGTTTATATCAAGCCACGTAGGGTCAATTGCACATTTACAATTTTCAAACAACAGATAAACATGCGCAAGTCACACCGAGGTCGACGGCCCGCTCCAACAGAAATGTAAATTGTACACTGCCGAGGGTCGAGCGGCACAAACCATAGATGCATCTATTCTCATAAATAAACACATATCCAGCTCGCAAATCATCTATGCGACGCAGGCACACATAAAGTACCTGCTCAAGTAGGAACTAAGAGTTTATCGAGGATAATCATCCAAATAGACAAATTTCTCTTTTTTTAACATTTCAGGGAAAATTAATATTAAATCTCTTTTTAAATTTCTTTACCAATTCAAGGTGATTTAAAAAATTCAAACTATCAATGGGTTCACAGTTAATCCAAGTATAACATGCTTTTTGAGTCCTAGACTACCCGAACCATAGCATAATAGTAGCTACGCACGGACTCTCGTCACCTCGTATGTACGTAGCCCCCACAAATAGGAGAACATACTTAATTATTTCACCAATAGGGTAAATTCCCCCTCACAAGATTAGAAAGGAGACTTACCTCACTGCGAAGACTCATAACCGGCACTCTACATCCTTCCGAAGGCTCGAACCACTGCACAATGCACCAAAACTAGCCAATTGATGACAAACTAATAAGAATATGCTTAAATACTTATTAACAATTCAGATTATACAAATTCCCAACTCCGCTTAGTGAAATGACCAAAATTCTCTTGGGCCCACGTGCCCGGAATTCATAATTTTTTGAAGATAAAGGTTACCCATGACCTTAGGAACTCAAATATATGATTTTCTCTTAATTCCATACTCAAAATCATGATCAAAATCCAAGATTTCTAATTTCCTAGGCTTCAAACCAAAACCTCAAATTTACACTAATTTAAATGTCTATATCCGTATATAAACTTGTATTTAACTCAAAACCCGTAGAAATCACTTACCCAAAGCTTGGTGACGACAATGGCACTCAAAAGCTTCTCCAAGTCGGCTTCCATGGAAGAAAATGAGGTTAAATGAGCCAAACCCCGATTTTAAAACAACACTGCCGAGAAAATCTCCTATGCGATCGCATAGATTGCCTCGCGATCGCATAGGCCAACTTATGCTGCCTCTCAAATTGCATTATGCGATCACGTAGAGGGACCTGCGATCGCATAAGGTCCAACCCACCTCCTATAGGATCGCATATCACCTCCTGCGATCGCATAGGACAAATTCCAGCCCCAACTCATTTTCTCTATGCGATCGCAGACCTCCTTATGTGATCGTATAGAGTAAAAACCTGCTGCACTAACACCAGAAAACCAGCAATCCTCACAAGGCAAAAATCGATCCGTTAACCATCCGGAATCCATCCGAGGCCCCCGGGACCCCAACCAAACATACCAACCAATCCCAAAATACATTACGAACTAGCTCGAGGCTTCAAATCATATCAAACAATGCTAAAATCATGAATTATACCCCAATTCAAGCTTAATGAAATTTGAACTTTCGAACTTCTATTTCCGATACTTAAGCCTATCAAATCACGTCCGATTGACCTTAAATTTTGCACACAAGTCATATTTGACATTACGGACCTACTCCAACTTTCGAAATTGAATTCTGACCCCGATATCAAAAAGTCAACCTCCGGTCAAACTTCTCAAAAACCTTCAAATTTCTATCTTTAGCCAAATGGCTTCAAAATGACCTACGGACCTCCGAATTCACTTCCAATCATGCTCCCAACTCCAGAATCACCATACGGAGCTATTCCCAGACTCAAAATCCTAGACGGACATCGATAACATTGAAATGCACTTCAAGCCAAACTTAAAAAATTTCTTCCAAAATGCTAACTTCCACAATAGGCGCCAAAATGCTCCCGTATTACCCAAAACCCAATCCGACCCTCGGATCAAAAACTCACTATCGGACCGGAAACTTAAAAAATTTCTTCCAAAATGCTAACTTCCACAATAGGCGCCAAAATGCTCCCGTATTACCCAAAACCCAATCCGGGCATACGCCCGAGTCTGAAATCATCATACGAACCTGATGGAACCTTCAGATCCCGATTATGAGGTCGTTTACACAAAAATCCAATCCTAGTTCATTATTTCAACTTTAAGCTTCTCAAAGAAGAATTTTTCATTTAAATTTAACTCCGATCTTCTTGAATTTAAATTCCGACCCTGCGAACAAGTCACGATACCTGAAATGAAGCTGCTCATGGCCTCAGACTACTGAACGACTCGCTAGGGCTTAAAACGACCAATCGGGTCGTTACAAAAGAATTGTAGGGCATGGGGGTATAAATAAAATTTCATCTTCAAACCTTCTATGTGACGACTGTATTACTCTATTTCTCGAAGATAACAATGGAAGAGGAAAGTTTACCATCTTATTTTATCACTGCCTTCTGGTTATGGCAGCATCTAAAGAAATATGATGAGGTATGGAATAAAGGTTGATTGATTGGAATATACATGATTAGAAAAAGATTAAAGTTATTTTCCTACTTTGATTTGTGGGATGAATGCTCAGGAATGTTTATGTTAGACAACAATTTTATAGGTGTGCTTATTAGTGGTATAAAAAAAGAAGATAGAGGATTGAAGAAACAATAAGAAAAAAAGCATTCAGGCTACATGGGAGTAAGAACCTCTTACTTCTACTGGTTTGGGAGACTTTGCACACTAGAACTGCATTGAGAGTTGATAAAGGTGCATTGAAATTCTATTTGAGAATGAATTTAGAAATTGATTGAAGAGTACCAATGTCGTTCTTTCTTGCTTTAGAAATAAAAATAGGGATGTGCTGCAGTTATGCATTGTTGATCCATCTCAATGTATATGTTGTGAGCACGTGATTTTTACCCCAAGTAAAAGAATTCCAAAATCAAAATAAATAACTTTTGTTACAATATTTGTGACTCGTGTGAAATACCAGTGTTGGTTAATTGGATGAACAAGGATAAAAGGGAGAATTAATTAGGAAAATGTCAAAAAAGGTAGAACAAATACTAGGAAAATTAAAAA
>MU730429.1:4239-35761 GCA_026770625.1 Nicotiana glauca
ATATATATATATATATATATATATATATATATATATATATATATATATATATATATATATTGTTTTTCAATTCTAATTTTTACAAGTAAAAAAAAACCTATTTTGCCGATACGGCCTTTCAGCACTTCCAAGAGAAGATTTTAAGGCTGTGCCCGTTAACCGTTAGGAAATGATTCAAAATGGCCATTTTCAAAAACAACCTTCCGGCGCCCTTTTGGGACATTCAACTATTTTAACAAAACGACATCACTTGATTTATTTATGACAAACTAAAATGGATATTTTTGGTTATTTTTTGCAAAAAGGTGTGATTGGACCCGTCAAGGGTTGCCTATGTATCTCACACTTGGTGAGAATCAAACCAGCGTAGTTCGGGCAAATTAACAAACTATTTTAAAACAAACCCCCTTTTTTTCATTTCTATTTTTGGCAAAAATCAAATAACAAAGCTATTTTCAAAGCAAAAATTTTCATTTTCATTTTTATTGGAAAAACAAACCATTTTGTTTTTTCATTTTTAAAAATAAGACAAAATAACGACTTTTTTTTAATTATTTATTTTCAACAACCCAAAATAAAAACACTTTTATATTTTTCCTTTGCTTTAGTAAAACAAATTATTAAAAACCAAAACCTTTCTATTTTTCAAACCTTTTTTTTTACGAAATTTCGACAGAGTTTCGACAGTATTTGGGCATCGGTTTTTCTAAAACTAAACAATTACTACTATTTTTATCCTTTTCTCTTTTTCTCAATTCCACAAAATTTTTGATGTTCAAAAACCAGTCAGCATGCGGGCCCGAGACAAATAAATGCAACATGTAAAATGAATCATAGTGGTCTTTTCATATCCGATTACCTATCCTAGACGGACCCAACCCCTGTGTTGAGCCCCCCTAAGTCATATGCACGTGAGGCAAATAAGCGCTCTTACTAGGGATCCGGCATGAAGTCAAGTTATTCTAGGTTTAAAACCTGGGTATGTGTTCTAGACTGTGTACCCAAGCGGACAACTCGAGCCGAGGAGGGGGCTACGTACCGGGAACCAAAATTCCGAGCTCGAATTCTTAAACCCTGAACCAAAGTTCTGGGTTTGCATCCCCAGCAGAGTCGCCAGAGCTGTCACACCTCTTTTTTCCGCTTACTACACACCATGAAGGGCGTAAAGGAGTTTTTCCAATTAAAGGACAATCGGAACGAGATTTATTATTATTTATTCAGAGTCGCCACTTGGGAGATTAATTGTGTCCTGAGTCACCGGTTGAATCCCGAACCGAGGAAAATATGACTCTGTTAACAGTCCGCGAACCAGAAATCCGGATAAGGAATTCTGTTAACCCGGGATAAGGTGTTAGGCATTCCCGGATTCTGTGGTTCTAGCACGGTCGCTCAACTGTTGTATTTAATTTTTATATGATTTCAATACATGTTCTATTTTTATGTCCCATTTGTTAATAATCCGCTTTTATTATATTTATTATTTATTTTACAAGAATTACAACATCGTGAAAATGTATCTCAAACCACGCCGTACCAGTAAGCCCGTGGCTTTTAACACATTTCGACTTCGTTGAGATTTGGATTTGGGTTACATAAATGTGTACCCGTATTTAAAAAAGTAATATTATTAACACTCGCGCCTAAAGCGACTACGCGTTTATTAACTTTGGGGAAGACCGTGAAATTTGCTAAACGGTCCTCCTAATTCTAAGTATTTTTTAATCCACCATTTATTGAGGGCCCCGCAATTTTGTTTTTGCTTTGGCGAGGCTCGTCTCATCATTTTATTTAAAGGCCAATCCTAAAGTGACTATGATTTTTCTACTTAATTTGTCTCTAATAATAAAAAAATCCCAATGAATTAATAATGATACTAATTAATTAGTTATTGGCCTAGATATACCTTTGGGCCCAAAATAAACGCTCTGGCCCAACTGGAATCGCATCAATCTAACAGCTACTGAACTTTGTCAATTGATAACTCAAAACAAAAAGATTCTGTCCCTCAGGTTATTAAATCTACAATAGCTTGGCTATTAGTCATGTTTCTACTTCTTATAGACGCATTCAATCATCAACAAATAATCGGATAAAAACTTGGATTACAAAAATTTAAAATGATTCATTTAATACTAAACCTACTATTTTAACAGATTTTACTATTAATTCAAAATACTAATAAACCTATAAAAGCATAACTGAAATACTGAAATTTTATTAATATGCTAAAAATTAAAACGCATGAAATTACTATTTGTATTTGTTAATTTCTTACAATCAAAGATAAACTAGAACGAAGTTTAAACAATAAGCAATTAACAAAACGTTTCCATATTTTCTTTTACGTACTAAATTGCTTAAAACTATTTCAAATCTAACTATTAACTTCACTATTACAAGGAATTCTAAGTATTACTAGAGCATTATTACAAATTAAATGCCACTATAATCAAAACGTGTAAGTAAAACCGTCCAGAATATACAGTCCAATACAAATTCAACTAATCTTATTGAATACAAATTGATATATTTAAATTCTGTGTATACATAGATCTTATCAAATTAAAACATGTATATTGCTAGCGAAATTTTAGAACAGCAATCTGAACTCCTATTTATATTGCTCAAGCTCGAAATTACATCAAGGTGAGTATAATTGTGTACCTGAGTAGAAAAATATGAGAAGAGGAAGAGTTAGAATTCTATATCAGCAACAACAACATGAATCAGAACAACAAAATTCAATCATAGCTTCGAAATACCAGATTTAAGCCAACAACATGAGATATAAACCAGAAAAAACACACTTGACCTATTCAAAGCAAATTCACAGCCTTTCGATCACCAGAACCAGAGACAATCAACATTTAGTCTTCCAATTGAACTAGAAGTTAATGAAACAGTATAATTTTGGACTTTTCTTCTATTTTTTTTTTTTGATGTTTCTGAATTTTGGAATTAAGAATCTCGAAAATTTGATCTAAGAAAGAAAGATTACTTAGAGGATATTTTTTTCAGATTTCAAAAACTTTTTTTTCAATGAGGCATATCAATGCCTATTTATAGAATTAAATTTGGAGGGAAGTTCGAATTTTATTAATTATACTTTGGTCCCTTTTTTATTTCAATTCTTCCCTTATTTTTTAACTTGTTATTCAATTGACTATCATATTTATTAAAAATTATACCAGTTACTCCATCTAGAAATCTACCCCATTTCCCTTTTTCTATACCCAAACTACCTCCACTTCCTTTGATTTATTACTAATAGCCCTTTTTAATGTACCCAAAAGACCCCTGAATCTTAGTTGAATTTACTAATTACCCTACTGCCCTTTACCCCTGCATTTTAACTGTCGGATTATGTAACCAACTAATTCCTAATTATCACAATTGATCAGAAATTAAGAAAAATCTAATTAACTACTAAATCTAACAGCTTAACCAAAATATGCCAATTGCTATCAGTTAATCCAAAATCACTTAAGTAATTAGACTAACCATTATCAAAATCCACAGCTATAACCAATCCTTATCAACCAGATATTAACAAATAAGAAAAATTATAGAAATTTCTGCAAACAAAAATCTAATTAACTTCTATTTGATTTATTTTTCTTAAACGAAATCAGAATCTATTACTAATTATTAAAAACCTAATAATATCTAATTTTAAACCTAAAATATAACAGAAATTAGAAGATAAACCCTAATTAGACTAATAATAGTCAGTAAACAACTAAAACATTAAAAGAAATGCACATGCAAAGAAACAGAAAAAGAAAAGAAAGATTTCGCCTTTTTAGTCTTTTAGGTATAAACATCTTCAAGGGCGTCTTATGGCGTCTTTTGCGAACTTTGATTCACCGAAAAATTTTAGAATAGAATTTTGAACAATTTCCAGTGGTTTTTAGGGTTCAAGATCTTCAGAATCATGTTGAGGGAAGAGAGACGGTGGTCTGATATTACTTTGGGTTGGATTGGGTAAAGTTGTATTCGCCGGAGTTAGGGTTCCGGCAAAGCATTTTTGAATATTCGAGATGATGGGGCTAAGTTTGAAAGAAACGGAGTAGAGGGGTGGATTCAGGGTCTCAAGGCAGTCATATGATGTAATTTGGGGGTTGATTGGTGAAAGTGTCATTTTCCGCTGGTAGGGTTTCGGCGGGGGTCGATAGGGAAGATGGGGCGGCTAGGGTTTGGGGATGGAGATGAAAAGCGTTTTCTGATTTTTAATTTTGATATATGATATATATTAAAAAGTGTAACAATCAGCCACAACCGTTGGATTAATCCAATTGAATGTCTCAGATTTCTCGGGAAATTATACGACGTCGTTTCACTTATTAATGAGATCAGGTCTTAATCGTTGGATCCACATGATCAAGGGCTGAGATCAAACGCCTCTAAACGGCGTCGTTTGGTTAGAGTTGAGGCTGACCGGGTAGGGAACTTGGGCTGGGCGTATTTTTGAAGGTTTTGTTTTCGTTTTGGGCTAATCCAAAATAAGCCCAAAATGTAGACCAAGCCTATTTTTCTTCAATTTCTCTTTATTTTGTTTATTTATGTATTTGTTTACCATTTTATAACTTTGTATTTATTTTTATTTTTGTATTTTATATTTTCTAGATTTATTTTTATTATTTTTTCTAATTTTATCCATTTGTGAAATTAAACTAATTAAATTTTAAAATTTGTTTAAAAACTATTTTATAGTATTTTCGAATTAAAACAATAAAATGCTATTTTTGATTTTTCCTCAAATTGTTCCGAAATGAATTTGTTAAATTAAAAATTCTAATGCATATGCATATTTTTATATTTTTAATATGAATTATTATGCCTCTAATTAACAAAATAAATGCAAAAATATCAACAAAAATTGTAAACTAAAGAAAAATTATTTTGTTTGCATTTTAGGAATAATTTGCTTAGGGCAAAAATCACGTGCTCACACTCATCACGTCTTTTTTGTTCTTTGGCGGTGGAAGTTCCTAAATAGCCTTGACCTTTGATGGATCCAGTTCAATTCCCCGATGACTCACAATAAACCCAAGAAATTTTCCGGTAGGAACCCCAAATGCACACTTTGCGAGATTCATCTTTAGGTTGTATCTTCGCAATCTGTTGAAGAACTTCCTTAAATCTTCCATGTGATCAGTGGCCTTCTTGTAATTGATGATAACATCATCTACATACACCTATATCTCCTTGTGTATAATATCATGAAAAATGGTAGTCACAGCCCTCATGAAGGTGGCCCCTACATTCTTTAACCCAAATGAAATGATCTTGCAGCAGTATATTCCCCACGGCGTAATGAAAGCCATTTTCTCAGCATATTCTTCATCCATCCAGATCTGATGATAACCAGCGAAATAATCCACAAATGATTGCAATTCATGCTGGCACAATTGTCGATCAGGATGTGTATGTTTGGCAAAGGAAAGTCGTGTCTCGGACTGGCCCGATTGAGATCCCGGTAGTCAACACAGACTCTAACCTTCCCATTATTCTTTGGTATTGGCACAATGTTGGCTAACCATGTTGGGTATTCTACTACCCTGAGAACCTTAGCTTTGACCTGCTTGGTGATTTCTTCCTTGATTTTCAAACTCATATCAGGTTTGAACTTTCTGAGCTTTTGATTTACCGGCGGACAAGTCAGATCAGTTGGCAGTTTGTGTGCCACAATAGGTGTACTCAGACCAGTCATATCATCATAAACCAGGCGAATACATCCTCATATTCTCTTAGAATTCTGTGTATTCCTTCTTTTTTGATGACGATAAGTGAACGCTAATTTGTGTTTCTTTGACATTTTCTGCATCTCCCAGGTTAACAATATCAGTTTCATCCAGGTTGGACTTCGGTCTATTTTCAAAATTCTCAACTTCTTTGACAATCTCTTTCAGTATGCCATCTTCCTATGAGTCTATATCTATTTGTTGCATTGTCTTATTCCATGTCACAGTCATTGGTTCATCAAGATAAGTAATAGTAATGTGGTATAAGTAAAGTAACGAGAGAAAATAATAAGAGTAAGTGTAGATTCATATGAAAAGTCGAAATACCTTGATAAATTGCATAATTGTTTTGATCATTGAAGATCTTATTGTGAAATTTAAAATGCGAAAGGAAAGTTAACTAGTAAAATAAAAGATAATACATGATACTTGTTCAGCCTTGCTACCCCGAGGCTCACCAGGCTTTGGTGATTCTGATGGTCCAGTTATTGAGGCCTGCTCTTCTACTTATAACCTGTATGGAAGGGCCTTCCTCCCCCTCCTACTAAAAAATGACACAACAATCCATATCATCATCTTCCAGGAACAAATTCCTCACTACTGCCAGTGCTTCCTCTTCTTCTGACCCATAGATAATTTCGGCTGGTTGGAAAGTCTATTCCAAGCGTGGTATTTTTTATTTTGAAATAAAAGTCAAAAAGATGCTGCACCAATTGATAATAAGGACTGTGCCAGGGCGGCGACCAGTTGTTGAATTCCTCCCAGGTATACTCATATCCCAGACCGAAGGTGGTGCCATGTTTCTTTAGCGATTCCTTGGAGGTTCTTTCCAAGCCCCTTGCCAGGTTCGTATCCACTCCAGTTCAGTATGCTCTCAAATTTTTTGTCCCACCATTTGTCCTTGTCAACGGCGTTGACTCGCTCGATATGGTTATAGGTCTCCCCGCATATCCTTCTTCTACCTCCTATTGCTGGGATAGTCTGGCGACTATAAATGGGATTGATACCGTCACCGTGAATGATTAACTCTTAGTGACTCCACTTAAACTTCACTGCCTGATATAGTGTTGACATTATGGCCCCAGCGGCATGAATCCATGGTCGTCCCAACAACACATTGTAAGATAACGGTACGTCTATTACTTGAAAATCAACATCAAACCAAGTAGGACCCATTTCCAAACACTAGCTAATTTCCCAAACGGTATACCTTTGGGAACCGTTGAAAGATTTGACGTTGATGGCCCTGTCCTTGATCTCATGCAGTCACTTTACCAATGTCCTGAGTGTTACCAATGGATAGATGTTGAGGCTGGACCCTCCATCAATTAGGATTCTAGTGATAAAATAATCTTCACATTGCACGGTGATGTGCAACGCCTTGTTGTGACTCAACCCTTCTGGTGGCAACTCATCTTCATGAAAAGTGATCTTGTGACTTTCTAATGCCTTCCCAACCATGTTTTCCATCGCTCCTCCAGTGATGTTGCTTGGTACATATGCCTCACTCAGCACCCTTAACAGGACATTCTTGTGTGCATCAGAATTCTGTAGCAAAGTAAGGATAGAAATTTGCGCCGGTGTTTTGTTTAGCTGATCAATGACCAAGTATTCTTTAGCTTGTATCTTTCTCCAGAGGTCATCGGGCCCGGTTTTAGTGATGGTTGGTCTACTAGAGGCCTGCTTGCTTGACTCAGTCAATTGTTCTGGGGTATAAACCCTGCCGGTTCTCGTCATACCCTGTGCCACAATAGCTTCTCCGAACTTGACCTTTACTTTTATTCTTGCCTCAGCTGTGTAGTCCTAGGGTATTTCTTCTTGCCTTGGCTGTGTAGTCCCAGGGTATGTCATTTGTATGGAATGGTGTTACGGCCGACATCGCCACTGGAATTGGCGTGGCTATCTTTAACCCGAACGGAGCATGCACCTTAGGCGCTAAGACTGCAACTTTGAAGGGTGTATGTACATTTGCTGGCAACATAAATTCGACCTCAATCGGCATTGGCATCTCTGTAGAGGATGGTGCTTAAAACTCAAGTGGCATGGACATATTTACCTCGGCATCCCCAGAGGGCTGAACCTGGTCTACGATCGGATTAAGGGTGACTATTGGCTTCTTTGGATCGTCACCTTTTGTGATCAAACTGATCGATCCCTTGGGGTCCCAATCATCCTCTATTTTAATGATGTGAACGGCTCCACCCTTGTGATATGGAAGAGGGTTATTACAGATATTCGGAGCAGGCTCCTTTGCCATTACAATCTTGCTATCAATTAAAGTCTGGATCTTATCTTTCAGAGAGAGGCATTCATCAATGGGGTGTCCTTTCATGCTGGAATGGTATGCACAAGACTTATTTGGATTAACCCACTGAGAAGGGTTCTCAGGAGCAGCAGGGATAGGGGTGACTTAACCAGTAGTTTTGAGTCTTTCATACAACTGGTCCATAGGTTCACCGATAGCCGTACACAATTTTGGGGGTCTTCGATCAAAGTTTGGTTAGGGTTTAGGGAAGTTTTGGCATGGAGGAGGGGATTGGTAGTGGGACGGTTGAGTGTTATAAGCTTGATAAACATGTGCTGGTTGGGAATATTGGATGAAATGGGCTAATATATGGGAGGTGATTGATAGGTGAGTGGTGGAGTTTGGTAAGCGGGTGAGGGTGGTTGGTTGTTCAGGGTAAGCTGATATGGAGTGGGGCCATTGGGCAAGCTTGGTATTTGATGGGAGATTTGGATCTCTGTGCCACCTTTACGACTCCTACGTCCCTTTTCTTGGACACACCACCTGACTGTAAGGCCTTATTGGTAGATTGCAAGGCCTCGAAATTCGTAACCATACCGTTTTTGATGCCTTCTTCGATCCTTTCTCCCAGCTTGATAATGTCAGAATTTGGCTCTCGATCATCATCAGCCTCTCATAATATTGTGGGTCTTTGGCCCGAATAAAGAATTTGTTCATTTTCTCTTCTTCTAAGGCAGGCCTAACCTTAGCAGCTTCTGACCTCCAGCGAGTAGCATACTCAAGGAAATTTTCCGTGGGCTTCTTCTTTAGATTTTGAAAATAGAACACATCCGGTGTATTCTCTATGCTGAACCTGAATCTGTCCATAAAATTGGACGCCATGCTTATCCAGTTCGACCACTTCTTCGGATCTTGGCTAATATACCAAGATAAAGCATCTCCCTTCAAGCTCCTCATGAAATGCTTCATGCGGATTTTTTTGTCTTTTTCTATTCCAACCAATTTGTCACAGTATGTTCTTAAATGGACCATTGGATCTCCTGTACCATCAAACATCTTGAACATAGAAGGTTTGTACCCCTCGAGCAGTTCGACGTCGGGGTGTATGCAAAGATCTTTGTAGTTCAGCCCTTCAATTCCCTTACTTCCTTCAACGCCTTGGATTCTACTAGTCAACTTTTTAAGTTCTTCGGCCAGGTTTCTGATGAGCAAGTCCTTATCATCGAACTCAGGTGTGCTTGAGCTGGGCTAGATGGAGTGTGGCATAGTCTCCACGTAGATGGGGGTATTATGTTGGCAGTGGTCATTTGTGGAGTTCTGGAGTTCTGGGATGAGTAGTGGGACGTTATTTGAGGTATGGCATGTATTATAGTGGTGGTGAGGAGCGGAATGGTTTTGTTGCTTTGGGATATTTTGTGGACGTACAAAATTATGAGCATTTATGAAATTAATATCTGGAGTGGCGAGGGAAAAGACAGATTTGCTAGGTTCCGAACTTGGTCAAGCTCTTCTTAAAATTTCAGTAGCTTTTGTTCCAGTTGGGATGCATTTCCATTGGGAACCAGAGTACCGTGACAATGAGTGACATCTACCCTCTCAGTTGAGTTATTCTTTCTGGCATTGTTCAAATCTTCGATCTTCCCTTTGATCTTATGTCTGACAGGACTGAGAGGAGGAGTAGGTGGAGTGCCCTTGGATCTCGTGAAATAGGATGATGTTGCAGAGTTCACGAACTAACCTTTGGGGAGGGGAATAAACAAAAAGTAAAAACAAAAGGTAACAAGTTAGTGAGGATTATATAAAAATATGTTGCAATATTTAAACACACAGTGCGGGAATGTAAAGCGTGTCCTAATTTGGGGGACCTCTTTGTGCCCGAGGTAGGCCTAGCGACAAGTTGATTTGGAGAACTTGAAATGCTAAATGCCACATTTTATTGATAAAAAGTAGACGAATCCCAAAACTAACACTTAACTAAACAGGAAATGAAAACCACCATTGGCCATTAGCCTCATTACATTTTTATAAAGCGACAAGAAACAAATTCCTATCTAGTTGGTCCCAGAAGGACCTTCCCCAGGTTGAATGCTCTTGTTGATCAATCTTCCAACTCACGTAGGTTCACCAGTAAAAATGCATTTACCAGGTGTTGTCCTTCGTTTCCTTCAGAGTTATGGCAGTCGGTGACTCTCTTCCTCACTTTCCTTCCAATTCGGGCAGACTGTATTCTAGATATTCCAACTTTTCGCTAGCTATGGCGGCTCTCTCTTTCCACTGATTAATTTTGTCATTTGATGGAAGACTCCTCCACCAGTCTAGCAAGAGCGGGGGTCTGCTAATCATACCAAAACTGGGGACCTCGTGCCTCATATTTCTGCAAGCAAAAGGGTTAGACCCTTACCCCTACCAGACTCGACTATTTAATATCAACAATTAGCATGAAAGCACCTAATTCTCCAAATAAATGCACAGAACGTGATGATATCCGTTTAGGTTTAGGGAAACCCAGTGGACTTTGGACAAGGCTATCTTAAAGCATCATCATGTGGACAACATAACTAATCCGGCTAGGTTTGACTATGATGTATGCATAATTTAAATGGAGTAAGGTTTCTATGGGGTTTTAGACTGGTAACCTTGAGCGGACAACTCAAGGGGAAAAGGAGCGGAACCGTCGACTACACCGTTTACCGACTGGTTTTACCGCAAATGTGCCTTCTTCGAATTTAGGGGTGATAATATCGGAAGAGCGTAACCACTCATTATAACAGTTGCTATAGGATTTTGTTTTGCACGAGTGGAATATGATGTTGAGCATGATTATGCAACAGTTATAGGCATATAGTCATGTATTTGCATGTTGAGAAAGTAATAAATACAACAGTTTCATAATGTAACGCAGTAGTAAAGGAAAGCAGCAAAAAAAAGAAAAAGAAGACAAGTCAGTTTTGCAATCGAAAAGGAAATTGAATGCTTAAAGGAAATAGTCAAATAATTGTGCACAAAGAAGCATAAATTGACAATAAAGTTCTGAAATGGTAAAAGCCTAAAAGATCCCTAACAGAGTCGCCATCCTGGCATACCCCCTTTTTCTTGCGAAATTGGGTTTATGACATTTGGGAGGACAACTTATTCCTTTTAGGAATTGGGTTTGATTTGAAGAGTCGCCACCTAATGATTAGGGTGAATTAGGACACCAAGAGTGTTTGATTTGAGTAACCAGAGATTGGGTAAGGGCTTGAAATTATTCTAAGGGGAAGGTGTTAGGCACCCCTCATAATCCACTAGTGTGGTTCCCGACCAGAGTATTGTTGTGAATTTAGATGCAAATAACATGTAGGCAAATAAAGCTCTAAATAAGAGGGGATTTTCACATTATAGTACACAAATAAACAAAGTTGGAAAGAACTTAAAGAAAGCTGGTTTTCCTTAAAAGAAAGAGTTAGAAATTTCAAAAGAAACAAAAAATAAGGGAAAGGGGTCCTAGGTTTATTAACAATATGGATCACCGCACACAATGCCCGGTAATCACTCATCAATGAAGGGCTACACGTGGCATTATCGCGTGGTCATCATATCCATATCTACCCTTCCCATCCCGTTAAGGTATTAAAGCGCGGAATAGTCTCGTTTAGTTATTGCATGCTATTACCCGTCCCAATCCTATCAGTCCCAGAGGCATTTAGGACTACTAATCCTAAAGGGGAGGGATATTAGGCTTATTTGTAGTTTCAAAGGTAAAATTCTAAGGCGATATACAAAACACGTATTGCAAGTTGGGGAAAGCACATAACAAGCAGAGACTTAGATATACCCCTTTTAAATAAAGAAGCATGTAATTAGCATGACTTACACATACTGGTTAAGGTCTGATTAAATACTAAACATGAAAGAGCTTAAATGTTGAGGCAGACTAATTTATTACATAATTTAGATAGGAAGCCCGACTCAGGATTGCCTGCTGGTTGTAGTTATTAACAGAAACTGATTTAGTTTATAACTTTACCCTAAGTTTTGCCTAAGTGTTGGACAAGGATCATATAGGCATGGTATCTACTAAATTCAGAAAGCAATGAAATAACAATGTATAAAATAAAGTGAATACATATTGGTCAAAAGGGGGAGTCAGATTATTAAAGAAAAGGCAAGCTTTAACGAAGGTTATAAATTCTGCAACTAATAGTACCCATTACTGATTGTAGCTCTATATGTGAATGAATCAGCTCAGATTCGATTAGGAGTTCCTATAGGCATAGTTTCTAGGAGTTGTTGATTTTAAGCCTTAGCAGACATGGTATTAAATGCAGAAGACTCATTTTTAAACCTATGAACATGATATCTAGATGCAGATTTTGTCTAAGACCTATGAACATGATATCTAGGTACATAAATTATTTTAAGACCTATGAACATGATATCTAGGTGCAATTGAATTTATAGATTTGGACAATCCTGTAGGCATTATTTCTATATGAATATAGTAGTCCTATTATCATGATTTCTATATGAAAATAGTAGTCCGATGATCATGATTTCTATATGAAAATAGTAGTCCTATGATCATTATTTGTATATGAAAATGGGTATACAGAATTCAGAAGGACCTATAGGCATGATTTCTATACACATTTGCATATGCAGATTTCTAAATACCTTTGGACATGATTCCTAGATGTATGCAGATACCTATAGACATGATTTCTATATGTATATGCAGAATTCAAAATACCTATAAACATGGTATCTAGCCTTTTTTGCATACATAGCTATCCGCACTTTTTCACTAACCATCCCCAAGAGTTTATTACAAATTATTACAACCCGGAATAAAGTAAAAAAATACATCTGAAGAAATATAAATAAAAGTACTACCAAGGAGAGCTTGATTCAGACTTCATGTTTGAAATATGAGGTAAACCTTCCCCAAGAGATCATGATCCAAAGCCTTTCTCCCATTTGAGTGTGTCAAAGTTCCCTAAAATCCTTAAAGGGATCCGGGCAATGCTTACACCCAAATGTACTATTAGAACATGGACAAGTGCAGTGTGGAAGGGCCATCCCTCAAATGTCCAAGTTCAGAGGGAACTCAAAGGGCCACAAGGTAAGGCTCACAAGAGGGGGGCAGAACTTAAAGACTAAGAAAGTGTGCAAGTGCAAAACAAAATGCTAAGAGGGGAAAAGGAAAGGGAAACAACTACAAATAAGCACACATAAGGGGTTCAGGGGAATATGGAGATTGTAAAGAGCCTATTGCTTAGGCAAGGGCAGACTTTAGGCATGCCCAGCAATGAAGAGTGCTTGCACACCTATAAGCCTGCCAGAACACACACTATTAGAGGCTAGGATCCCAGGGGATCAAGTTTGATTCATGGACAATAACTTGCAGTATTGCCATGCGTCAAACCATAACTTAAACTCATAGGGGGTTGGGGTTTTGGATTCATAGTAGAACATGTAGAAAGAAATTAGTATGCTAGAGTAAGTGTTGAACTATACAGAAGAAATGAGCAGATAGAGATACAAAAGCAGTAAATAAACACATTGTTGTGGTGCGAAAAACCTTAAATCAGGACATACTAGTTTCAAAGAAGCAAATAGAGAGAAAGCAAGCAGCAGGTCTTGTAAATAGGTCATAGTACAAGTAACAAGAGAAAATTCTTTTGAGTACGAGTATAAGTTCAGAAAGACTACGATTGATGGATGTAGAAAACTAAGAGTCTTCGTGTATTTATAGTGTGAAAAATAAGCAGAAATATGGTAAGAAAAAATAATTATGGAACTGGGTATCAATTAAAACAATCAGTATAAGACTTTCTTTAATAAATGAATCCAGGCTTAAATGGTAATTAGCCAAAATTATTTAAGGAAAGAAATCAAATAAACATCTTGTGCAAAGTGGGCAACCATGGGTAGATACATAGGAATTTATTTAAGGGATGAATTTTGAAATATATGGTTAAAACAAAATAAGGCAAGAATCAATTAGTGCATAGTAAATAAAGGAGTTAGAGGTTTGTAATTACTGGTCCATGAATAAGCCAAGTCAGAAAGGCTAAGGAAAGTTTTCGACTCAAACCAAGTAATAGGAAAATCAGCAAATAAGGAAAAAAATCAATTAGACCTATACAAAGGGAGTCTGAAATTAATCACAATTTGAAAGCCATTTTAGAGGGAAGTTCAGCACATATAAAGAGCACACAAGTATGCTAGGCTGAATTTAAGGCAAAAAAAAAAACGTCATGCAATTGCAAAATTAGTAAGTATTAGAGCATAGGAACATGGTAGTCTCAGTAACTTAACAATGTAGAAGAGAGAGAGTATCAAATGGCATACAAAGGGTCCAGTAGAAGGATATTAGAAAAGTTTAGCAGGGAATCAGAACCATGTAAAGAAACAAAGGTCGAAACAAAGTTTTTGAAGCCTAATCAAGCAGTAGATTTCAGAAACTCGAAATAGGTTCAAAGAGGTTAGGGTTTTTGAAATCGAACAAGTTCAGTGATGAAGATCAAACAAATCACATAGCCAATGGTCTCAAAACTTATATGAATCCCCAAATTTAGGGTTCTTGCCATCAATCGAGTGTAGAGATGCAAGGACAAGTAATCAAAGAGAAAGACACTAACGAAACGAGTTCATAGGTTTCAGAAAGGAACAAAGACCTTTAACATGCTCTTTCAGTAGTATAAACTCATGAGAAGCAGAGTAAAAGAACAACATGCGAAACACAGTCGAAGAACTCATAAGAACATGGTAGAAGAAGCATATAGGAAACTCAGTAGAAGAACTAGTAAGAACACAGTTGGAGAAACATATAAAGGAACATAGTAGAAGAAGCTAGTAAGAACACAATAGAAGAAACTAATAAGAACATGGTAGAAGAAACATATAAAGAAACATAGTAGAGGAAACACATAAGAGAAAAAGAAAAATCAGAGAACATCTAAGTAACTCAAAAACCCTAAATCGAAATAAAGGTTTTGAAAGCGTAGTTTTTGAAAGAAATCTCGAGAAACCGTTTAATAGCTCACTGAAAGCACGGATCTAAAGAAATCAGAAAAACATCAAAAGCTAGGGTTTCAGAAGAACCCAAATGGTGAGAAAGGCTTGGATAGTCGTTGATCTAAGCAGGCGGAGTCGAGGTCAGGCTTGAACAACCATGGCTTGTCGCAACAAGGCCGGAGACGACCATAGAACTCCAATCAAACGAAGCCTCAACCAAACTTCTTCGTGGTCAGGCCTTGAAACTTTAGTAACCAAGCGCGTATGAGCCATAAAAGGCTGGTGGGTGGTGAGACTACCATGGATTCGGGCAAGGAGGTGGTCGGAGAAAGCGAGTGAAGCTCATCTGAGCGGAGGGGAAGGGGGAAGGTTATAGAGAGAACCAGAGATAGAAAGATAGAGATGAGAGTCAGTTGAGTGAGGAATGAGAGGGGTTTGGGGGGGGGGGGGTCGTTTGGGCTTAATTAGGTAAGAACGAATCTCGACCGTTGATCAAAATTGATCAACGACCAAAATTTAACAAGATTGGGTCGGGTATATATAGGAATTGCGCTTGGGTATTTAGGCTAGTGTAATTAGGTTAGGGTCTGTTCGATTTAGGCTAAATTTGGCTATAAGTTAAATAGCACCTTTTTCCCATTTAATTTATAGAAAATAGTAAATAAATTTATAAAAACAAATTGAAAGTACTACAATGATTTATATTATATAATTAACAAATTAAAAATATAATATCTCATTTTATAAACATGAGATAAATTAAACCTAAAAATGGCTAATATTGCAATTATGCATTTTTATCCTTAAAAATACTAAATAAATTTGTAAAAATATGTAAAAAATATATTGGCTATATTTTAGTATAAATATGAGAATCCAATAAATGAATTACCAAAATGATATTTTTGGAGACAATTATTGGGTTTTTCTTGATAAAATAGGGCAATAAATTAATTTAAAAATCTTTGAAAAATTAAGGAAAAATAATAAAACCTTGGGATATACTTATATATGCATATATATTCTATTTTGAAGGTATTTTGCATATTTAAAAATACAGGAAAAAATTGGATATTAACAATCGTTCCGGTTCTTTGGCATTTGTCACACATTTTAACAAGGGCAATGGCATCCTTAAACAATTTTGGCCATTAAAAACCGGATTGTAGTACCTTTTGAGCGGTTCTATCCCCACCGTGATGACCTCCGTATGGAGAGTCATAACAGTAATGCAATATTTCTTGCATCTCTTCCTGGGGAACACACCTTTGTACCAATTGATCTGCACATTGCTTATACAGGAATGACTTATCCTACATGTAGAACCTCACATCATGTAAAATCTTCTTCTATTATCAAGTGTGAATTCTGGTGGTGTCACCCCACTTGAAATAAAGTTCACATAATCTGAATTCCATGGGGCTTCACTTGAGGTGATTGCTAATGATTGCTCATCAGGAAATATTTCTTTGATGGACCCTCCTTCAGCTATATGGCTCCGATTTTCTAATCTGGACAAGTGATCAACCATTTGATTCTCTGTCCCTTTTCGATCTAGGATCTCTAAGTCAATATCTTGAAAGAGGAGGGCCCAACAAATTATCCTCGGCTTGGCATCTTTCTTTTCAAACCAATATCTGATAGCTTAATGATCTGTGTAGACGATGACTTTTGTCCCCACTAGATAAGATATGAACTTATCTAACGCCCACACCATTGCAAGCAACTCTTTTTCAGTAACTGTGTAGTTCATCTGGGCTGGATTTAGAGTTTTGCTCGCATAGTAAATGGAGTAAAAGATTTTATTTCTCCTTTGCCCCAAAACATCTCCAATAGCTATGTCACTCGCATCGCACATGAACTCAAATGGCTGCTCCCAATCTGGACCAATAATAATTGGTGCAGTCACTAACCTTCCCTTCAGCTCCTCAAATTCTTTCAGACAGGTATCATCAAACTTGAAGTGGACATCTTTCTCAAGAAGCCTGCACAAAGGAGAAGATATTTTCGAAAAATCTTTAATGAAATGACGATAAAAACCTGCATGGCCCAAGACACTGCGCATGCCTTTGATGGACGTCAGTGTGGGCAATTTTTCAATCGCTTCAACCTTTGCTTTGTCCACCTACAAACCATATTTGGACGCCTTGTGCCCTAAAACTATACCCTCACGCACCATGAAATGACACTTTTCCCAGTTTAGTACCAGGTTCGTCTCTTCACATCTAGCAAGCACTTTATCAAGATTCATTAAACAGTTATCAAAAGAGCATCCAAACACTAAAAAATCATCCATGAACACTTCTACAAATCTTTCAACCATGTCAGTAAAAATAGCCATCATAAACCTTGGAAAAGTCGCAGGTGGATTACACAGACCAAATGGCATTCTCTTGAACGCATACGTGCCATATGGACACATAAAGGTGGTTTTATCCTTGTCCTATGGGGCTATTGCAATCTGATTATACCCCGAGTAACCATCTAAGAAACAATAGTATTCTTGGCCAGCTAATCTACCAAGCATTTGGTCAATAAAGAGGAGGGGGAAGTGGTCCTTTCGGGTGGCATTGTTCAATTTTCTATAATCTATGCGAATTCTCCAACCAGTGATAGTTCTTGTGGGAATCAAGTCATTATTTTCATTAACCACTACAGTCATCCCCCCTTTCTTAGGTACAAATTGAACGGGGCTTACCCATTTTCTATCCGAGATTGGAAATACAATACCTGCATCAAGCCACTTAATCATTTATTTTCTTACCACCTCTTTCATAATTGGATTTAGTCGGCCTTGTTACTCTACACTTGGCTTGTTTCCGTCCTCCATGACGATTTTATGCATGCAAAAAAGGGGACTAATGCCTTTAATGTCAGTCATTGTCTACCTAATTGCTCGTTTGTGCTCACGTAGCACTCTCAACAACTTCTCTTCCTGTAATTTAGACAAGTCGGAAGAAACAATAATAGGTAAAGTGTTAGAATCACCCAAATAAGCATATTGAAGGCGAGGAGGTAGGGGTTTAAGCTCCAATTGTGGAGCTTCCTCAATTGACGGCTTTGGAGGAGGCCCACTTGGCCTATTCAGGGGCTCAAAGGGATGTATCCCCTGCATGTAATCAAAGGATGAATCATCTCCTCAACCTCATCATCAATCTCCAAGCTATTGAGCAACATAAGCGCTTTCTCTAGAGAATCGTCTAGATATACACTCATGTCAAGAATTTGCTCATCCGCTTTAACAACAGATATCATTGAGAGCTCCTCATAGTGGCGGGGAAGTTAGATTGCTTTGTAGACATTAAAGACTGCTTCCTCGTCATCCACCCTCAAAATCATATTTTCCTCTCTCACTTTAATAATTGCATCACTAGTAGCCAAGAGAGGTTGTACCAATATGATTGGAACCAGTTCATTAGCCTTATAATCTAGGATAATGAAGTCAACAGGGAAGATAAATTTCCTAATTTGCAGCAACACATCTTCAATCACTCCCTCAGTGTGTGCTATCGACCTATCAGCCAACTGCAACATCACAGTCGTTGGTCTTGGAGCTCAAAGACCCAATTGCTTGAACAAGGATAAGGGCATCGGATTTATGCTCGCCTCCAAATTGTAAAGTGCACGACCCACATCAATATTACCAATTTGTACAGGGATGGTGAAGTCGCCAGAGTCCTTAAGCTTTTGAGTGAGCTTGTTTTAGACCTGTAAAATGCACTCCTCAGTAAGTGCAACTAAACTCAGTCAATCTTCTCTTGTGAGCCACTATATCTTTTATGTACTTAGCATACTTTGGAATTTCACGAAGTACATCTACCAGTGGAATATTTAATTGAACCTGGTTCAACATAGAGAGAAATTTGCTAAACATGTGATCATCATTCTTTTTCTGCAATCTCTGGGGGGAAGGTGGTGGTGGCCTTGCAGCCTCCACTGGCTCTGAAGTTGCATCATTTTTCTGTGATTCGTGTGTTGCCTTAGGAATCAGCTTTCCCTCTGGTATAGGCTTGTCTTTTCTCTTCTTTGGCACTTTCTCTAGTTCCGTCCCATTTCTGAGTCTAGCTGCATTATCTTGAGGGTTATTCTCTGTATCACTAGGGAGAGCTCCGGCAGGTCTAGTATTTTCGTTTGTTGCTAACTGTCCCATTTGCCTTGCAATATTTCTGAAATCAGTTCTGAGTTGTTGATTGTCAACCAACAACTTCTTGAGGAAGTCATTCGTACTTTCTTCAGTTTTTGGGGTGGCTTCTGAGGTTGATTGAAATTTCCTTGGGTTCTATAATGATTCTGATTTGGCTGATTTCCACACCAAGAGAAGTTGGGATGATTCTTCCAATTTGGATTGTAAGTGTTCCCATATTGTGCATGCTGATTTATTGGATCTCTGCTCTATTGCCCCACATAGTATATGGATTCACAATTTGTGGGGCACATGTCACTCATATGATTGTCCCCATATAGTTCACAGCAAATAGACATTTGTTGTACATGTTGCATCATTTATGTTTGCTGCATTGTCATTCTATTCTTCTGATTTACCAATTTTTCTATATCGTCTCTCATGGCTGAGAAGTCATCAAGTTCAATCAAACCAAGTGCTTTCTGTTTAATTGCCCTTGGTGAATACCCATCTCCTTACCAATTATGATCATTAACAGTGAAGTTATTTAGCAAGAGCTGGATTTCACTGTACGGTCTAGCCATGCAATTACCTCCACAAGCTGAATCAAGATTTATCTTTGATGCATCATCTAGCCCATCAACAAAATTGTGACCCAATACCTCGTCAGTCTAACAATGATATGGATAGTCTCTGAGTAGCTTCTTGTATCTTTCCCACGCTTGACGAAGTGTCTTGCCATCTCGTTGTTCGAACCCAATAATCTCACTACTCAGTGACTTTGTCTTCTTAGTGGGGAAAAACTTGATTAAGAATTTCCTTGCTAGATCATCCCAATTGCGGATTGAGTTTGCGGGCTCCTTTTGCAACCATTCCTTAGCTTCCCCGAGCAGTGAAGAGGGGAAAAGTGTCAACCTGGCATAATCCTTGGAAATGTTCGGATAATTGTAGGTATCCATAATTTCCAAGAAATTTTGAATGTGCCTCTGCGATTCTTCATGAGATAGACCCACATATTGCCTTGTGGACTGAATCAACTGTACCATGTATTGCTTGAGTTCAAAGTGCCATATGATATCAATATTCACGATAGCCTGAGTCATATTAGCAAGGCTGGGACTTGGGGCTTCAATTACCGCACGTTCTTCATTACCTGCCATCTCTATTGGCTGTGGTTGAACTACGATGTCCAACTCTCCTTCAATTCTAGTTCTAGCTTTGACTTCCCTCCACACTCTGTTAAGTGTTCGTTCAATTTTAGGATCCAGAGGAAGGAGATTGTTTGCTCTTCTTCTCCTCCGCATTCGAGAGAAGAGCCTGTGTTAACACAAACAAGGTAAACTTGAACAAAACACCCATGCAACTGTACACGATCCTCATGTAACAAAGTAGTGAGTAGAGTATCGTTCGCAAGAAGACTTGTGTTAACTGTTGACTGATTCAAACTCAATTAACTTATCGATTCAAGAGATTTTTCACAAAATATAGAAGTAACTAATTTACTACCCAAAACTATCAAACAATGAATTAACTAGAAATCAATCGAACAAATAGAAATTTCAAATAACAATCAGCATGAGAGAATATTCTAGGGTCACGGGTTAGCTAACAATTGTGTTGCATTCTTGGCTTAAAATAACTAATTACTTTATCTGGATTGTTGATTGACAGGGTTGATATTGCTCATAAGAATCTTTCGAATTCTTACTCGCATATTCAAGCTAACTTAATGCCTATATGTCTATGGAATTAAGATTAACAAAAATGCATTTATACTTCCTGTATTTCAACCAAGCAAGACAATTAGATATATGTCTATCCTAATTGTGAATTCGTTCCCCGATGCCCTGGTTCAAGAACTTGCTCTATTTAATTCTATATGCAATCTAGAATTCCCACTTTCGAGTTCAACTCCATATTCATTCACTGTTAGCTACTCAAAAAAATAATTAAAAATAGAATTCAATAAACAATCCAATATGATAAAATAACTTCAAGTAGGGTTCTTAGCTACGCCTACTCATGGTAACAATTTCAAGTAATTTCTAAGAATACATAAAAATCAATAAAAGAAGGAAAAAGTAAGAACTCAAAATGAATTTCGTAATTCCTAAGCTTTGTCGTGGCTTTTTCTCCTTTCCCAATATGTTAGATGACCTAAAAGAGGTATTTTTGGATTATATATTGCATACAAAAGACGTGGGCCAAAGTTCTCCTAATCCTAGTTCGAATCTGCTTCAGGGATTGATGCTAGGGTGGATGTTTCGCATCCACCTCGTCCTCCGATTCTTAGCTTCACATGCTAAGGTGGATGCTTCGCATCCACCCTTTGTTCCTCCATCTTAGCTTTGCCCAGGTGCGGATGCTATGGGGATGCAATGGGCTGACGCATCCAACCTCTTTTCCTCTAGTTGAAATATCTTTTCTTCATATTTTTGCACTCCAAACACCCTAAATCATCACACACAATTCCATTAGTCATAAAACCAATAATTAAACCACGTTGGGCATTTTTAACACTAAAAAGCAAAAAAGCGGTTAAAATATGGGTAAAGTAACATCAAAACATATAGAACTATGCCCAGCATCATGCCCCGAATGGAACAAGATGCCAAAGCTTTCATGCAAAAATGCGATAAGTGTCAAAGTTACGCACCACTGGTATCAACCAGCAAAATCATTGCACTCAATTCTATCTTCGTGGCCGTTCATGAAGTGCGGAATAGATATCATCGAACCACTTCCGGCAGCCCCTAGTAAGGTAAGATTTCTTTTAATTTTAACTAACACTTTTTCCAAGTGGTTTCAAGCATGTCTTTATTAGAAGATCGATGAATGTGAGGTCGTGAATTTCTTATGGGAAAACATAATTTTCAGATTTGGAATATCAAAAGATATTGCCTATGATAACGGGCCACATTTAATAGGAAAAAAGATCACTAAGTTCCTTGAACACTTGAAAATAAAATGAATCACATCTTCGCCCTATCATCCGAGTGTAAATGGTCAAGCGGAATGAACAAATAAAGTAAATGATGGGCTTTCAATATCTTAGCTTTATGTTTTAATGATCTAACAAACCTACTGTCAAGAACCAGATAGGGAAGCTGACACACATGGTATACATTGCTAATCAACGGACTCCAACTAATGAGAACTGCTGCTACCTTAAAAGTTAGAGAACCAACACAGGGACCTGATCCCCTGTGTTTCCCTAACAGTAGTATGAAAGTCAACTCTGTACAGCTGGAAAGTGACTGCCACAAAAACAGTGCACACAGTGGAGCACAGTTCTGCGGTCACTTGCCCTTTGACCAACCAAGTGCTTACATCATTCAAGTGATATCATTCAAGTCAAGCATTCAAGCCTTTTGAGACAACGAATTAAAGTCTCAAGTGCCTCAAGAACAAAGTTTAATGTTACTACAGACAAGTTCCTAAATCTAGTATTTTATTGTCCTTAATTGAGTTGTAACTTTCTAATTGTTCTTCATTGTAATTCCTAAATTGCTTAGCTAGAGGCGTTGCTTAGGAACCCCTTTGTACAAAATATAAACCCTTTGTGTTTGTGTCGTGAATAGAGTTAATCATTAGTTGAAGTCTTTGTAATAGGCGTGTTGCAAAGTGGCTTGTAATAGGTGTATTACGAGTTAGTGAGAGATTAAGAGTTTAATTCCTAGATTGAATATGTGGTAATCTAAAATTTGCTCATAGTGAAATTGAAATTCTACCAGTGTTGGACATGGTTTTTTATCACCTTGAGCAGTGATCTTTCCACGTAAAACTCCCTGTCTTATTTACTTATTGTTTTATTAGTATTCTCAGTGGAAACTAATAGAGTACCTGGTAGTCTATAGTTTGGTGGACTCATATAAACTATCAATTGGTATCAGAGAGGGTTCCTACTATCAAGATAACAATTATGAAGGATCCGTATGGCTGCTCCACCAAATTTTGAAGAAGCTCAATCGACGTATAGACCACCTAGGTTCAATGGGCAATACTATGGGTGGTGGAAGACAAGAGTGCATGATTTATCATGGCTGAAGATTTTGAGTTGTGGGATGTCATATGTGATGGTCCTTATATCCTAACGAAGAACGTCGAAGATATTCCATTGACGATGCCAAATACCATAAAATAATACATTGACACAAACAGGAAAGTTATGGAGAAACATTTTCATGCCAAGAAAATTTTGGTGTGTGGAATAGGACCACATGAATACAATAGGATCTTTGCTTGTGAAACTGCCATTGAGATATGGGAAGCTTTGCAAACAACACATGAGAGAACCACTCAAGTAAAGCAATCTAAGATTGATATGCTCACTACCGAGTATGAACTCTATAGGATGAAGGACGATGAATCTATTCGTGATATACACACAAGATTCACTTCCATCATAAATGAGTTACACTCACTTGGTGAAGTCATTCCCAGGAACAAGCTAGTGAGGAAGATTCTTAGTATCCTACCCACCTCATAGGAGAGTAAAGCGAATGCTATTACTGAAGTAAAAGATTTGCAAGAGCTGACCATAGACGAGATGGTTGGAAATCTGATAACTTACGAGATGAAGAGGAAGATAGACAGTGAAAGAAGAGAACCAAAGAAGGAAAAGAACCTGGTACTCAAAGCTTACTCAAGTGAGGAGGAAAGTGACATGGCTTACTTAACCAAAAGGTTTCAAAAGATGGTCAGAAGAAATGGAGGAATACTAAAAAGGGGCAAATCCAGAAGACCAAAGAACTATGATCTCTGCCACAAATGTGGAAAGCCAGGGATTTCATTAAAGATTATCCCCTCATGAAGCAAAAACACTCCAAATACAACCCTGATAAAGCAGCAAAGTGGAACCCGGTTCCTGACAAGCACTTCAAAAGGAAGAGATCTGTTGACAATGTGGTGAAACAGGTTGCAGCATGGGGAGACTACTCTAGTGAGTCTGAAGAAGAAACTGATATAGGTGACAGTTCCATGGTGGCAGTTGAAAGTGAAGAAAATGAATATGATTCAATATTTGCTTTGATGGCCCAATAAGATGATGATGAAGATGATGACAACAATGAGGTAGCCTTCAGGGATGTTTAGAGAAATCTGAAATGCTACTCCCCTAAGAAACTCATGCCTTTAGCTAGTGTATTAATTGATGCCTACCATAGTCTTGTGGAGGATAAAGATGACTTGACCTTAGAGCTAGGAGAAGCTGAACAAACTAGAGATGATCTGGTAGTGTGTATAGTTGATCTGAAGGAAACCATAAGTGATTTTGGAAAATGAAAAAATTGTTTTAACTGAAAAAACTGCTAGCATAGAACATGAAAGATATAACTTGGTGGTTGTAGCTATTGAATATAAGAAAACCATTGATAATTTCAGTAAAGAAAAAGAGGTAGCCAGTGAGGCATACATTAGTCTTGAAAACGAGTTGAAAGCTGTGAAAATTAGCATGTGTATTGAAATTGAGAAAAACCATCTAAACTAAACTGGAAAGTGTGATAATTGATCTTGAAAAGTCCTTAAGTGGATCTGGTCCTCATTAGCTATTACTGCCATGTATGTTAATAATGGTGGAAATAGGCCGGTAATAGGGTGTTAAAGGGAGAAAACTCCTTAAAATCCACATAGCAAGTTTGTTACTGTACCAGATAACTGGGTGTGTACCCACTGTGGGAACAATGGGCATTTCAAGGAAAATTTCCAAGCCAGGGTCTAGTCTATTTAGAAAAATAAAGTGTTTGCTGAAAAGGTAACTACTAAAAAGGGATCAGGTGTCGCCCATAAAAAAATGCATGTTACCTGCATGGACTAAGAGAGCTCTTATTCATCCTCTTTCCTACTACAAGGGACCCAAAATTATTTGGGTTCCTAAAACTAAATCTTAATTTCCTTATACAGGGAACAGTAAAAGGAAGCAGTCAACAATGGTTCATGGATAGTGGGTGTTCAAAGAACATGACTGGGAATACCATAGAATTTCTTTCACTAAAAGCCATGGAAGGAGGGAGTGTATCCTTTGGCAATGGGAAAAAGGGGTACATTCTCGAAGTTGGAAAAGTCGGGAAATCACTCACTCACTCAATCAAAAATATTTACTAATCAATGGTCTTAAGTATAGTCTCTTGAGTGTTTCTCAGATATTTCATAAAGGAAACAAGGTGGAGTTCTTGTCCAAGATATGCACATTTACTAATATGGTAACTGGTGAAGTGGTACTTGTGTCCAAGAGATACAAGAAAATCTATGTTGATGATTTCGAGTCTATACAAAGTGGTGATCTGAGTTTCCTGAAAATTGTTGATGATGATGCTGAACTATGGCACAAAAGATTGGGGCACGCAAGCTTCTCTCTTTTGAATAAACTGGTTCAGAAGGACCTGGTTCGTTGTCTGCCCATGTCAAAATTCAAAGAACATAAAGTTTGTGATGTTTGTACTAGAGGGAAGCATGTGAAGTCCTCATTTAAGTATAAGAAAGATGTCAACACCTCAAAGTCACATGATCTTCTTCATATAGATCTGTGTGGCCCTATGAGAGTGCAAAACAGAGGAGGAAAAGGTACATCTTTGTGCTAGTAGATGACTACTCCAGGTTCACTTGGACTCTGTTTCTGAGAACAAAAGATGAAACCTTTGAGGTATTTGTGGCCTTTGTGAAGACAATCCAAGTAAAGATGGAGTCTATAGTAGCATGCATTAGATCAGATCATGGAACAGAATTTGACAATGCCACATTTGATGAGTTCTATAATGAAAATGGCATTACCTACAACTTCGCAACCCTAAGAACTCCCCAGCAAAATGGAGTTGTGGAAAGGAAGAACAGAACCCTTGAGAAAATGGCAAGAACAATGATGATTGACAGTGGGTTTGTAAAGAACTTCTGGGCTGAATCTGTCAACACTGCCTGCTACTTGGTGAACATGTGCATGATCAGATCTTTCCTGAACAAACCCCATATGAGTTGCTGAAAGGAAGGAAATCCAAGTTGACTCACCTAAGAACATTTTGGTACAAATATTTTGTTCTCAACAATTGAAAGGATCAGCTTGGTAAATTTGATGCCAATAGTGATGAAGGAATCTTTTTGGGGTATTCTTCTCAAAACAAAGCTTACAAGATATACAACAAGTAGACCTAATGTGCTGAGGAAAGTGTTCATGTAATTTTTGACGTGTCCCATTCCTCCTATGAGAAAATCAACATGGATAATCAAGATGTGGAGCCCTTACTAGTTCCCTGTGAAGTCATCTAACATGAAAAATGAAAAGGTAGACATGATGAGTCAAGTGAATGAGCCAAGTGGAGATAATGCAGCTTCTTCCTCAAGGGAACCAGGTACCTCAATTACAACTACTGAAGCTGAAGAAAGAGTGGTTTATGCAGTGTAAGGTACTCCACAAGTGGTTGAGAGAAGAACACAAGGGAACCAGCTAAATATACCCAACTCCTCTACAAATGAACCTCAAATACCCAACTAGAAACACAAAAGCTCTCATCCTCTTGAAACCATAATTACCCCTCTAGATTCTGGAGTGTAAACCAGATCAAAAGCCAGAAATTCACTTGCCTTCTCAGCCTTTCTTTCCCAAATAGAACCCAAAAATATCAAGGAAGCCTTGAAGGATATAGACTGGATTACAACCATGCAAGATGAGTTACATCAGTTCGAAAAGAATACTGTATGGCACCTAGTACCTAGACCCTCAGATCGAACCATTATTGGAACCAGGTGGGTGTTCAGGAATAAGTTTGATGAACATGGAAACATTACAAGGAACAAGACTAGGCTAGTGGTTCAAGGTTACAATCAGGAGGAAGGAATTGATTATGATGATACATTTGCTCCGGTTGCTTGCATGGAAGCTAATATAATCCTAACCGCTTTTGCATCTCACATGAAATTCACTATGTTCCAAATGGATGTCAAAAGTGCATTTTTGAATGGATTTCTTAAGCAAGGCGTCTATGTAAAGCAACCTCCAGGGTTTGAATGTCATGAACACCCTGAATATACGTTTAAACTGGACAAGGCATTGTATGGGTTGAAGTAGGGTCCTCAATCTTGGTATGAAAATATGTCAAAGTTCCTCTTAGAAAATGGCTTTACAAGAGGGAAAATTGACAATACCTTGTTCTAGGAGAAAAGAGGAGGAAGCTGGTCGTTGTTCAGGTGTATGTTGATGATATCATTTTTGGGGCAACAACTGATTCACTATGTGAAGAATTTGCAAAACTTATGAGAAATGAGTTTGAAATGAGCATGATGGGTGAGTTGAATTTCTTCTTAGGTCTTCAAGTGAAGCAGTCCTCAAAGGGTATATTCATTGGCCAGAAGAAATACATCAAGGAGCTCTTGAAGTGGTTTGATATGGAAGCATCAAAAGTGATAGACACTCCCATTGCAACGGCTACTCGACTGAACATGGATAAGTCTGGATCTCCTGTGAATCAAACTATGTATAGAGGCATTATTCAGTCTCTTCTATATCTTATTGCTAGAAGACCTGATATTTTTTTTAGTGTGCGGCTATGTGCAAGGTTTCAGTCAAATCCCAAGGAATCTCATCTGAAGGATGCTAAAAGAATTTTGAGATATCTTAAGGAAACATAGGACCTGGTCTTGTACTACCCCTCAGGTGACAATTTTAATCTTGTTGGGTATGTTGATGCTGACTATGCTGGTTATCTGGTGGACAAGAAAAGTACTTCTAGAATGGCTCACTTTCTAGGATCTTGTTTTATCTGATGGGCACAAGAAAGCAAAACTCAGTGGCTCTTTCAACAGTTGAAGCAGAATATGTAGCTTCAGCTTCTTGCTGTGCTCAGCTCCTATGGATCAAACAAAATCTGGAAGATTTTGGTTTATACACTAACTGTGTGCCTCTTCTATGTGATAACACCAGTGCTCTCAACATGGCCAAGAATCCAATTCAACACAAAAGAACCAATCATATTGATGTGAGACATTATTTCCTGAGAGACAATGTGGAGAAGGGGCTTATCTGTATGAAGTTCTGTAGTATAGAAGACCAAATTGCACATATCCTTACCATAGCATTGCGTAGGGAGCATTTTGAAAGAAATAGGGTGGGGTGAGGGCTATTGAAGCCTAATTGAGAACCTGATTCCCATCAGTTGGCTATGAAAATCAACTTCAGGTAATATTAGTTAAAGTGTTTCCTGGCCAAGTCTAACTCACTTCAATACCGTTGCATTTAGACACACATGATGAGTATAGAAGTTGTATATGCATTGCATAGGTGGTGAAAGAGGATTGAAAATTTGAAAGACAGGTCAAGAACCTGGTTCTTGTACCAAAGGTCAGTAGTTCTGTGCATTCTTTAATACACTTCTTGAAAAGGTACAAATATCAGCTGCCATATCATTCACCTTTCCAAACTCTGTTGTCACGTCTTTTTGCTTCAAAACCTTTCCATCTCCTTCTGAAATGTTGCAACTCCCAAGCACTACCGCCATTTCAGAACCGGTTCCTATCTTACTCCTCATAATTATATTCTCTCATTAAAACCCTCCTTCTCTTCACTGATCATACTCCCTCATTAGACTTTATCCAAAGAATCCTCTACTCAATCCTTCCAATGGCTGACAATCACTCCAAAATCCCTTCCTCAATCAACACTAAACCAGAGAAAACCCGTAAGTCCTCCATCCCCGATGAATCCTCTATTACTATTCCAGTCTTAACCACAGAAACAACCTCCAAACCAGATTCCCTTTCGCTCTCCTGTCCTAATGCGACTATGTCAAACCTCTATCTCCTCTAAATGCTGAGGACTTAAAACCCCCAAAAATCGATGATCCTTCATCTTTATCTACTGAGATTCTTACCAACCAAGTCAAAAGTGGAGAACATGGTAAAGTTAAAAAGTCTATAGAAGTTTCAGGGGCTAGGGTTGATCAACTTTATGATATTCTTATGTCACGCCCCAAACTCGAGGGACATGACCGGCGCTCGACCGGGTATCCCCAGTCAAGCGGACCTGGGTGCCTTTCCTATCCCACGTATTACCCCACATCTTCCATTACTTATTAGCCAAGTGAAATGACCATACAATTAATTTAGAACACCAATTCATTTTAAAACATAAACAAGGTACATGGTTACTAGCGTGGTTTACATTTTACATTGCCCCTATATACAAAATACATATTACATAAGTTCATGACCCACGTTTCCTGTCTACGGAGCCTCTACAGATGAAAGAAGTTAATACAATATTTGCCGGTAACAAGGCTCCGACTATACCTTTTACAACAGCAAAATAAAACTACGAAAACAAGCGGCCTGAGCCACGTAGGGCCCCGAGAGGAATGGGGCTCACCAAAACAACTGACGGAAGATAAAGAGGTAGCTATGATCGGTGGGCTGGAGAACCTACTGCAAATCCACCTATAATCATAACACGAATGTAGCGCCCCCAGCAAAAAGGACGTCAGTACACTTGAATTGTACTGGTATGTATGAAAAAACCTTCCGCCAAGTAAACTCAAGCCATAGACAAGTAAGTAACAGTAACAGGAACAACAACCAAATCCATAAAGTAAAAACAATCAAGCCAAACAAGTTTTACAAACTCTCCCGTTTTCCACTTCCACATTTCCACATCAATAGATTTCACGTTCTTGCTCATATTTTCATTTCAACAGTGATTTCGATCACTTTCCACCCTTATTACCTTGGCCACCCTTATCATCACAACTCGCACCTTATTACTTCGTGTTGTGGCGCGCAACCCGATCCCACCGTACAGTTTCAATTCACAAACAATCACAACAACAACAATAAACAATTCACAAATATCACAACAACACTTCTTAGGGAGTGGCAACAATAATTTACAAATGTTTCCATAACCATCACTACTATTTCCGTCATATTCCACAATTCACAAGTGTTTCACGTTACAACAATACTTGCCCACGATAAGCCATAGATGTTAATGTCACCATTTTTCCAGTTGCATCACTTACAATTTTCCTTATGTCATTTGTTTCACAGCTAATACCACATATCATAATCACAACCATGCAAATAAAACAAATTTCACAATTTACCCACGTGGATGTCACATACCAAAGATTTGAACAACAACAATGCCATTTTACAAAGTCAAGGTTAGACATACAAACCTGGAGTCGAATTCCCTTTTTAAACTCCTATTATCAGTCACCAAGCAATCTAGCCACGTCAATCTAGTTCACAAATTAACACATGCACCTTAGAATTTGAAATTCACAATTACTATCCGAGCTTATTTAGGTTATCGAGCATAGCCCCTTACTTTTACCCAATTCCCCTTACTAAATTTTAGATTTTGAAATACATGCATGTGAGTTTCCACCCATTATTTCAAAAATCAAAGCATGAGACTCCCTCCCTTAGCTTAAAATCTGGAAATCAAGGAAAACGGGTTAGGGATTTTACCTGTAAGAGTGGGAACGAAGGCAATCAATTAGGATTTTCCCCGGTCCGGCTAGTTTTTGAAGAATCAATTTGATGAAGACCACTTTATCTCTCAAGAACCTCTCCTCCCTCTCTCTTATTTTGTTCAGAAAATATGTAAAAAGTGAGGGGTTGGGGTGTTTTATTAGAAAGGGGGTCGGATTTTAAATTTTAGAAAATAGAAGCCCGAGCAAGATCTACGGTCGCACTATGCGATCGCCGAATTGGAATGCGGTCCGCATATTGGACCGCAGAACTGACCCCAATCACTGAACATCTCTGCCTGGGTATGCGGTAGAAATGCGGTCTGCATTCTGATTATGCGGTCACACAATGGACCACATTTATGACATCGACTTAGACTAACTCTCTGATTAACTATGTGGCAGGAATGCGATCCGCATACTGATTATGCGGTCGCATAATGGACCGTATTTATAACATAAACTTTGACTGCTCACCTGGTTAACTATGCGGCAGGAAAGCGGTCCACATATCGATTATGCGATCGCATTCTGAACCGCAAAAATGACACTTTTCTGGAAAAAACTTTTACTCTAGATTCTTAAGTGCAAAACCAGTAAAATTTTTTACATAGTCCCAACACATAGGTGAACTTGACTCTATGAGTTGCTAGGATTTGAGCACTCATTTTCTCGGGGCCTTACATCCTCCCCCGCTTAGGATCATTCGCCCTCGAATGATGATTTTGAAAATCAGATGGTTTGAAAACATGATATGCAAGCTCCTAACTTTCCTCTAACTCTCATATTTTAGAAAAAACTCGCCAGAGTTTCCCTTGAAATTGGACATATCTACCTGCCAGAGAGTCCCCAAAACACATTTCCACCATTACACAAATCTTGTTACCCCTATAACTGATATACAATTCATTACCTTCACACTTGCACATATTCAATTTCTCAACACACTTTTGCACAT